>CM022297.1:336939168-337103527 GCA_011799875.1 Thinopyrum elongatum
GACCCTTCGTGGGTGGAGCCCTCCGTGGACTCGCGCAACCGTTACCCTTCGTGGGTTGAAGTCTCCATCAACGTGGATGTATGATAGCACCACCTATTGGAACCACACCAAAAATCTCCGTGTCTACATTGCGTTTGCCTTCTCCAAATCCTTCCCTTTACCTTCATATGCAATGTTTTACTTTCTGCTGCTACAATCTTAGAATTGCATGTGTAGGTTGATTGCTTGACTTGTACTAGTTACTAAAATCTGCCAACAACTAAAATTGGGAAAATGTTAGATTTTTATTTGGTCAAGTAGTCTAATCACCCCCCCCCCCTCTAGACCTACTTTCGATCCTACAGAGAGTGATATCTTGAATTCTTGGCAAGATGAATAGCACTTTGACTGTCACAAAACAGAACATACTTCATTTGCTTCATGCCGAGCTCTTGCAAGAAGTTCTTTATCCACAAAACTTCCTTGCCAACCTCAGCTGCTGTAATGTACTCAGCTTCTGTAGTTGATGTTGAAACACATTTCTGCAATCTTGATTTCCCTGACACTGCTCCCCCAGCATAAGTCAACAGGTATCCAGATGTGGACTTTCTACGATCCTTGTCACCTGCATAATCTGCATCTATATAGCCCTGCAATACAGGATCACCGCTTCCAAAGCATAATCAAGATGTAGAAGTTCCCCTGAGATGCCTGAGAATCCACTTCATTGCTTCCCAGTGAGATTTACCTGGATTTGTCATGAACCGGCTAACAACTCCAACTGCATAGGCAATATTAGGCCTAGTGCATACCATGGCATACATCAAACTACCCACAACAGATTGGTAAGGTACTTTCCTCATTTCTTCTTTCTCCTTCTTGCTTGTAGGACATTGTTTTGAATTCAGTTTGTGATGGCCTGCAAGCGAAGAGATAACATATTTTGCATCTTTCATATTGAACCTTTCAAGTACCTTCTCAATGTATATTTCCTGTGAGAGCCAAAGTAGCTTCTTTGATCTATCACGGGTGATCTTCATACCTAGTATTTGCTTAGCTGGTCCTAAATCCTTCATCGCAAATGATTTACTCAATGCCTTCTTGAGGAGAGAAATCCTCTTTGTGCCATTTCCAACAATCAACATATCATCAACATACAACAAGAGAATAATGAAGTCACCCTCGGCATACCTGTTCATAAAGACACCATGATCAGGTTGTGTTTTATGGTAAGCAAGCCTAGTCATAAACGACTCAAACTTCTTGTACCACTGTCGAGGATCTTGTTTCAAGCCATACAAGCTCTTCCTCAATTTACAAACTAAGTGCTCCTTGCCTGCAACCATGAAACCCTCTGGCTGCTCCATGTATATCTCCTCCTCTAGGTCACCATTCAAGAATGTTGTCTCCACATCAAGTTGTTCAATTTCTAAGTCCCTGGTGGTAGCCATGCCAAGCACAACTCGGATCGAGGACATCTTGACCACCGGAGAGAATATCTCATCATAATTGATGCCCTTTTTCTGACTGAAACCCTTCACAACCAACCTGGCCTTATACCTTGGATGTGAGGTGTTTTCTTTAGTCTTCACTCTGTACCCCCACTTGTTTTTGAGTGCTTTCTTGCCCTTTGGCAGATTCACCAACTCAAAAGTATCATTCTCATACAGGGAAGTCATCTCATCCTACATGGCTTCTGACCACTCTTCCTTGTTCTCATCAAACATTGCCTCCTCATAGCATGAGTGCGCACCCGCATCTTTCATCAACACATATTGATGTGGTGGATACTTAGAAGAAGAAACCTGACCTCTTTCACTTCTTATTTGCTGTTACACTGGTAGTGAATCAGGTGGATTTTCGTTGGCATCATCATTACCAACTTCATCATCATCACTTGATGGTTGCTCATCATTTTGACTTGTACTGCCTTGGTCAGTTGCATCTCCACTATCTTCAGCATCATCATCTCCCCCATGATTGTCATTCACGAGAGGAGTACGAATTGGATCCATGTCAACTTGAGGTGTGTTGGTCACTGGCTTCTCTGGTTTCCCAATATCGTTTATTGTTTCATCTTCAATGAACACCACATCTCGGCTTCTCACAATCTTTCTATTGACTAGATCCCACAACCTGTAGCCGAACTCTTCACTTGATTTGCTAAGGTAGATGCACTCCTTTGTCTTGCTATCAAGCTTGGATCTTTCGTCCCTTGAAACATGTACAAATGCCCTGCAACCAAAGACCTTCAAGTGCTTGTATGATACCTCCTTCCTTGACCAAACTCTCTAAGGAATATCACCTACAAGAGGAACTGAGGGAGATATGTTAACCACATACATAGCATTCATCAATGCTTCAACCCAAAAAGAATTAGATAAATGAGCATTAGAGAGCATAGCTGTGACCCTCTGTGTGAGTGTCCTATTCATTTTCTCTACAAGACCATTGAGCTGAGGTGTCTTTCGTGGACTCTTTTCAAGCCTGATGCCAAACATTCTGCAATACGTTTCAAAAGGACCTCGGTATTCACCACCATTGTTTGATCTCACGTACTTCAATTTCCTGCCAGTTCTCTCTCAACTTTGGCATGTAACTCCTTGAAGACTTCAAGCGTCTGGTATTTGAGTTTCAGCATATACACAAAAACCTTTCTGGAATGGTCATCAATAAAAGCCACAAAGTATAATGCTCCACCATGGGATTTTTCAGTCATGGAGCAAACATCAGTGTGTACAATATCAAGAAAATTTTCTGCATGGTGTGGAGGGTGTGTACGAAATGCAACCCTATGTTGTTTGCCAGCAAAACAATATGCACAAGGTTTCAAGGATATACCTTTCAACTCAGGGAGGTAATCCATGCGAGCAAGATCATGCATGCCCTTCTCACTCATATACTCAAGCCTCTTGTGCCACAGTTCAACCAAAGTGTCTTTCTCAGCAATGTTCAACACCTAATTGCACAACTTGGTTTTAGTCACATAGAGATTACCTTGCCTACTTCCTCGAGCTACAATCAAAGAGTCTTTGGCGAGCTTCCACTTTCCTTCATCAAAATAAGTAGGATGTTTGATATCATCAAGCTTGCCCACTAAAAATAAATTCAGCCTTATGTTGGGAACATGCCTCACATCATCGAGCACCAACCTGTAACATATATTTGCTTCAATGCATATAGAGTCCTTGCCAACAATTATTGACGAGCCACTATTTCCCATCCTCACTTGGCCAGTAACACCGCTAGTGTAAGATGTGAAATACTCCTTGTGTGATGTGATGTGGAAGAATGCACCTGAACCCATAACTCAACTCATGGTATCATCACAAACAACACTATAGCATTCTTCATCTTGAATGACTAGATAGTCCTTATCTGTTGCAGTCATGGCTGAGCTGCTCTCAGCCTTTTGCTCGGTTTTCTTTGCAAGTTTCCCCTATGCAAGCTCTCTTTTGTACTTCCTACACTCGCTCTTTATGTGTCCTGGATTGCCACAATGAAAGCAAGTAATATCTTTTCTCTGTGTTTGACTTTGATCTTCCCCTGGATTTACTTTTGCCTTGCTAAAATCTTATATTGCCGCATCCATGGTTCTCATTCTTCCCATGGGTTTCAGCTACATACGCATCAGAAGAAGAGGCATCACCATTTTCCTTCTTTTTGGCTTCTTCATTCAGCATACTGTTCTTCACCATCTCCAAAGTCAGCTTCCCATCCGAAGCTGAATTGCTAACTGACACAACAAGCATGTTCCAACTATCAGGCATGGAACTCAGCAGCAACAATGCTTGCACCTCATCCTCAAAGTTGATCTTCATGGCTGAAAGTTGATTTATATGGCATTGGAAGCCATTCAAGTGCTCAATCACACTTGTGCCATCTCGGCACTCAAGCTTTGCAAGTCTTTTGATCACCGAGGCCTTGTTCATTGATGTCTTCCTCTCATACATAGACTCCAACTTCTACCACATCTCATACGTAGTTGTGTCATTTGCAACATGGTGGAATATTTTTTGGTTGATGTACAACCGAATCATACATACTGCCTTTTTGTGCAACACTCTCCATTCTTCTTCCGTGACATTGGTGAGTATCTTGTCTTTCACAATTGGCTCATACAAATCCTTGCAACAAAGGATATCTTCCATCATGGGCTTCCATAATGAGTAATTGGAAGAATCAAGTTTTATCATGCCACTTGTAGTAGCGCTTTGTCGGGGCCGGATTTCAGGAACGCAATATCCCAGAAATTAACCCCTCGTGTCACCACCAGCCCCAGGATTACTATTACTGGTGGACACGTCCTTGTTACAGATTACCAAGCTATTACAAGAATCGGATACAAGAACATGATGGTCTAATGATACAACAATAATTTTGGTGGTGGATGACAGAAACAACTCGTGGTTCTCCAACGTCGATGGGGCTCTATTCCCACAGGAACGACTGACCTGGATAATTCCTATCCCGCGTGGCTGCTATCCTAGGCTATGCATGGACATCGTTGTGGTACTCCTCGGTGAAATCCTAACCTGGCCAAGTAAATAGCTAGGGACAAGCCAGTGAGTACGTTGGAATGTACTCGCAAACATTATGAACAAATGATATACCGAATGCAGCAGATAATATATGGTCATGAAGAACTAGACTATATACGTATGCTCATGCTGAACTATATTAAAGGCATGCTGTCAAGTATTAAATCATGGCATGATAAAAATATTAGCATGTGCAGAGTAATGAGAATATAAAATGTTAGTGACAAACAAAGAAAGTAAATGGAGAATCGGGCGAGACAGGACCGCCCGAGAATCCAGAAGAAGGTAAAAGAAATGCCAGTTGGGTGTCTAAAAGGAGAATCGGGCGAGACAGGACCACCCGAGAATCCAAGCGATGCCACGAGAGGTCTTGAAAAGAAATGCCAGTCGGGTGTCAAAAAGGTGACGCCACGGTCGGTCTTGAAAAGAAATGCCAAATGGGTGTCTATAAGGAAATTCGGGCGAGACAGGACCGCCCGAAAATCCAAGCGACGCCACGAGAGGTCTTGAAAAGAAATGCCAAATGGGTATCTACAAGAGAGTCGGGCGAGACAGGACCGCCCGAGAACTCGAGAGACTCCTCGTAAGGTCTTGAAAATAAAACTGAATGCCCGGGGTAGTCTAGCCAGCCCCTGAGACACTCAGAAAATAAAATAAAATAACATGGTTAGTCCACAGTAATATTCTCAATCATAGTCATATTCATAATAACATTCATAGTGACAATAATCATCCTGCCAAAATGACTCATGCACAATTTATTTATTTGCTCCGGAGACCGACACTAAGACCGACACTTGACAAACCCAGACTATAGTCCTTAACCGCGGACACGGCAATTCGAATAGGTATAACTCTGCAGAGGGTGTACTCTTCACCCACGTGCGTGGGATTCCTTTAGTCAGCACCGTGGCACTGGCTAATTCCCACTACGGTCTTTGGGTTGAAAACACACCTGACCAACACACACCAGCTTAACTCTTCTGCTGCCAGGAATCACCCAAAACAACAGTTAAGTAAAACTCTAAGTGGGAAGGCTACAACCTCCAATAGCATGGGATCACTATTTATACATGCGGATTACAAGGGTATCTTTCCTCTCGGCAACAACCGGAAACACCCATGCCCCCGGACCAAGTGGCATGCCTACCAGTGGCCACTAGTATCTTCCACTGTGGCCTCTCTGTACGGTGTGTGCACGGAAAGGGGTTAACAACTTACTGAACCATACCCTGCCTGTGGCAGGGACTAGTGGTAGCACGAATCAAGTATGGGGGTTACCGGAACAAGACTTGATCTATGGTCGACTCAGGAGGCTTAAGTATTTCCTGCAGTGGTTAGCACAACAAAGTATTCTTTCAACAGTAATACCAAAACAGGGCCACAACCCTTGCATGCTCCAACATGCATAACCAACAAGGCATGATCACGCTCCAACGTGATCATCCTTCTGTCGGTAACTGTATTTTTCTTATGCCTGCTCCTGTAGGTTAGTCATGACAAGCACACGATGCCCGGTACGAAGAAACATGCCAATCCAACATGCATGCAAATTTTATTTGAATTCAACCTTATGCATGACTCACATATTCTTGCAAAAATTTAACCAAGCAATCACCATATCAAGTGTTCAAGATGCTTGCCTTCAGCATGCAGAGATGTTGGGTGCACTCCAAAATTTTGAAATATTTATCTCCCCTCCATTTCCTATTTTCAAAAATATTTAAATTACCACATAGAGCTAAAACAGTACTAAAAAGTGTTTCTAATATTTTTGAAATAAATACTAAAATAAACTAGATGAAAAATGAAAAATAACAGAAAAGGAATCAATTTATTTGGAGTTCATATGATTTACTTATGTAATTTCTAAGTTGAAATAAATGATTAAATGGACTATTTAATAGACCCAACAAAAACTAAGCCAAGGAAAAATGTTCACCCTAGCTAGATTAATAGAGCTTAATTTTAGGAGTCTACAGAAATTTGAATAATCAATTTTGGATTAGAAATGGTGTCAGTGGAATTATTTTAAAAACATGCTGAAAAAGAAAAAGGAAAGAGGCAGTGGCGTGCCCTGAGCGCTGAATAGCTCTGGGGCTACTGGGCCGAGCCCAGCCAACCAGCCGTGTGAGAGGCTGCGACGTCGAAGACATATTTGGGGAGTACGCTTCCACTTATGCCACGCTGGCGTGGCCTGGGTCGCTGACAGTGGGCCCGCCTGGCCCATTGGTCAGGTTTGACCAGTCGCCGCGCGCGCCCTCTCCTCTGGCCGAACAGAGGCGGCGCTCTGGCGATCGTCGCCGGCGAACGACGGCGTCTTCGCGGAAACCGAGCAGACATGCGTGCTCCACTCTCCGAGGCGAACCCAATGAGCTACACCTTTACCCCCGGGGTTCACCGAGTCACCGGCGGCGAGCTATCCAGCGGAGCTCCAGCGAGGTGAGAAGGGGCTTTCGCCCATGGCGTTCCTCCGGCGAAATTGACGAGGGGGATGGATCCGTGGGGTCAAGAGGAAGCTTCTGGTGAAGAGAATGGAGCGGGGGAAGCTTTGGTGGCGTCGGAACCATCGAGGAGGCAGTGGCGGCAGAAGCTGCCAGAGACAAGGGAGACGACCGTTTGCGGTCTATTGGACGTTGCTGGAGGGGTCGGGAGGAGGGAGGTGTGCTGCGGTGTGGCGAGGCGAGCTTGAGGGGGCCTTATATAGCTGGGGTGGCCGTGCACGTGGCTTCCCGAAGAAGGCACGACGGCGGGCGACCATTACTGCGTCGTTGAGGTAGATGTGGACACTGGCTTGGTCGGTGAGGGTCGGTGAGGAGTTAGGTGAGCCCCGGATGAGCTTGGGCAGTTGGCAGTTAAGCGAGGGGAGTCGTGGCGAAGAAGGACTCGTCGGGCGGCGGCCGTGGGTGGCGTGGTCGGCGATGGCCGGCGCAAACGGCCAAGCGAGAGTGTCGGCGGGGTCGGTGGTTGATCAGAGGGTCAAGGGGAGGGCTAAGGCGATCGAGAGGAGCAGCAAAAGAGCAGCAGCAGTCAATGCCAGAGCCTGCAGTCCCGGCGCTCTGGCCACGGGTAGTGCAAGGGCCCAGGGTGTTCGGGATAATGCCAGGGCACCCTAAAAGGATTTGTTGCCACTGAAAGTTGACAGGGTGATGCTCCTGGACATGCTAAAGTTGGTGGACATGTTAGTTTGGCCAGGGGAGCTAGTGTGCAGTGCAAGTTGGATAGATGCAAAGTTTCAGCCATGCTCACAGTGTGTTTGATAAAATGCCAGGGCAATCCAGGCATTTTTGTTAGCTATGAAAATTGACAGGTTGATGTCTCATTAGATGTTAGAGATGGTGGTGGAGTTGGTTGGGCAAAATGAAAAACTTGTTAGTGCAAGTTTTGAAGAATTTAGTTTCTGGACAGAAACTACAGAGAGGTATTTGGTGATGTTCCAAGAGGCATATGGAGTTGATCTTCTGGACTTAAGGGTTTGGTTGGAAGGACTATAAGTGGAAAAAATTGGGAATTGTTTGAGCAAGGAAAATTAGGGTTGTAGTTATAACCTAGAAAATGGACAGAATTGAAAAGAGGTAGTTTCACTCAAAATTTTCAAAACACCAAGTTAGGTTTTTTCATAAAAGTGATATATAGGCATCTCATGACCTCCCATAAATTTTTGTGGAATTTTTAAAGAATTATTTAAAATAGTTATAGTGCAACAGAGGCAATTAAAGTATTGAAAATGCTATTAAAAGAATTGTTTTGGGGCAATTTTTATTATGAAAATAATTCCTACTGTTATTAAACTATAAATGATATGATTAAGAAAACTACCAAGGGCCACAATATTATTTCCACAAATTCCTATATGGAGGGAAGAATTTTGAATAAGAGGAAACGGAGAGTGCTCTGAAATTAATAAAAGACCTAATATAATTCAAAATTTTATTTCTGGCCAAATTTAACTTAGTAAAAATTTGGTTAAAATTTTGGGGTGTTACACGCTTTCTTCCAAAGCCATTGTGAGCAGCACTTCCAACAAATGGGATTAGCAACGTCCTAAGCAACCAAGGCTCTGATGTCACTATGTTGTGAATTAGCACACAAATGCACTTGTGGTTAACTAAAAACTGTAGCTGAAACAAAGTAATCTTAGCACCACATCATGTACAAACTCAAGGATCGTTACTTAGCACGGAAGAAACATATGCAGCAGCATATATGGAGGTAAAATATGTTACTCAGCAGACAAGACGCTTCTCAGCCGAGTGTCTTGTGGTAGGAGTAACTTTCTGGACAGCAGCAAGCATCAACAAAGAGACACAAGATTTTTTTTATGTGGAAACCCCCCCAACTTGAGGGAAAAAACCACGGGCTGAAGCCACCCAAATCCTCTTCCACTATTATCAAATGTGGGATACAACAAGTTCTTCTCTAGATAGCACTAGAGGATCTCATACATCAAGATTCCTGAATCTTGGATGAACACAACAAGATTTGGGGCTCAAGATCTAGGGATTGGAACAATCTCATGAAAGATTGTGGAACCGGAGCTTGAAGGAGACAAGGTAGTGGATCTGGACCATAACAACCTTGGGGAGGAGCTCCCTTTGCTTCTTCCTTTAATCTTCCTCTTCTTCCCTTTCTCACTTGGTTTTCTCTCTTCTTCTCCCTTGGAGGATGAACTTATTTTCTTCACACCTGGTGGTGGCTGCTGGATGGAGGGTAAAGCATCCCATCCACTCACGTGCAAAGTCCAAAATGACCCTAGGTCATAACCCTAATGGGTAGTGGGCTTCTGCACCTCTTGGGCTGCCTAAAAGGCTTCAAATGGTCATCTCCTCATAGCCCACATGAGGAGGATATCCCAACACAATCCAACCGGTAAGTGAAAAAATGATTCACTTCGCTAGATCGACTGTATACCTTGGTTCATGTGCCGTGATCCCCTAGTGAATCACAAGCACATGGGCACCCCATTGGCTAGAGCCTCACTCTACCACACGGGATACCTAGGTTCGATCCCAACTTCTCCCCCATTTTTTTCTCCCTTTTATGTTTGAATTTTTAGCAGATGGGCCTGCACAATGTTGCAATTTCGGTCCAGCAACCCTATGTTTAACCTTTCTTTTTCTTTCCAAGAAAATTCAAATGCTTTTCAAAATGTTCATATCTTTCAAATCCTAATTCCGATCTAACATGTTATATATGAAAAACCCTCAAGAAAATACGTACATTCCAAATATGCTATTATCTTGCATGGTAATCATTTCTAAAATTACGTTTAGGATGCAACCTTAATTAATACTTTCTTTATCTTTATACGGGGTATTTTGGAAATGCCTATTATATATGTTTCCCACCCCATTTTAATTGAGTGATATGATCGTTTGATGCTCCGACAATATGTATTATTCCCACCATAGGGCATGTTGATTCCTACCAGCTACCATACCCTAAAGCTTACAATAGGTACATAATCATCCTCTCTATTTTGCACAATGCACAATAATGAACCCATATACGATGATGTACATCGAACTGCTGATACAAGTTTTATGAAAGTGGCTTAACGTTGATTTTCATATTGTTTGAAATTGTCATAAAGATTTTTGGAAACACCTTGAGTACACCATCAAAAATCATCCCACCTGTATGTTTTTGTGCAGCAACACTTATCACATTGTTTGTTGTGTGACATCGTGAAAGATTTCGAGAGATTTGTTGATGTCGTCGCACTGGAGCTAGCAGGAAAAAGCAACGAGAGTTCTGGGGCGCCGCTCACGGAGCGGCTGGAGGAGGGGTAAATGCAAAGAGATCAAAACATACAGCATCGGCGTAATCGTCATGTTTTCTGTAACACCCCTGTGTAACTACCACTGTGATCAGCTGCTAATATTGCCAAGTCATATCATTTGCAGTGTTTAAACAAAGTGGTTAACCAAAGCAAATCAACTCCATTTTTAAAATCAAATCAAATTCAAAAGTGAAATATGAAGTTGAGCAAACACTGTTGAAAAAATGTTCATTAAATGGTAAATAATTCAAGGACATTTGTAAAACCATCATTAGCAAAGTTGGAGTTAGACAAGTGACTCAAACAAGATGGAACAGCACCAAAACAGCAATATTAAACCCATTTAAAATCATTTCAACTACAAAAGGTTTCCAAATCTGTCCAAACCACTTTTTGGTGAGAGCTAAAATTGCACTGTAATATTTAGACCAAGTTCCATATTTTACAAAAGTGCAATAGTGGCCTAACCCATTTAAAATCATTTCAACTACAAAAGGTTTCCAAATCTGTCCAAACCACTTTTTGGTGAGAGCTAAAATTGCACTGTAATATTTAGACCAAGTTCCATATTTTACAAAAGTGCAATAGTGGCCTAACCATTTCCAAAAACAGAAAAGAATTGATAAACAGAAAAAGAAAAAGGAAGAACTACTGTGGACTGGGCCTAAGTGCACAGTGCACCTAGACCCAGCCCACCAGCCCAGCCGGCCCGCTTCTCTCTCCTCCCTCCTTCTCTCTATCGCCGTGTCGGCGCGTGCCTGGTCACGCCGCCGAACACCGCCCGAACGCCGACACCTCGCACTCCACCGACGCCCGCGGCTCGACGGGGAGGATAAGGCCGAGGCCAGTACCTCCCCCCTGCCCTCCTCGACCACTCCTCCCCTCTTCCCTCGTTTTCCTCCCTCAGATCCCATCGTGGCCGAGCGCCTCCGCCGCCGTGCTTCGCCGTTTGCCGCGGCCACCGTGGATCTCCCGCTCCGCCTCGATGTTGTAGACACGCGCCGCCGACTGCCTCGTTGACTGGAGCCAGCAGCAGGAGCTGGGAGGCATCGCAGCGCCGGAATTCCTCCATCGCCATCTCCGGTCGCCGCCGTTCGTCTTCGTTCCCGGCGACGCCACTGCAGCTCCTAACCTGTCGCCAGGCCACCGTGTGCCTCCGCTGTGAGCCCCCCTCCCTTCTCCTTACCTCTGTTCGTCCCCGTGCGCGCGCTAGCTGCTTATTCCCCGACGCCCGAACGCGCCGCCGCTCACGCACGTCGCCGGCGTGTCTCCGGTGGGCTTTTGGTCAAGGGCTAATGCTCGTTGTCTTCACCGCATCGAGTAGACGCCGTAGATGTCTCGCGCTGCTCGTTTAACATGCCGCAGCCCCAAGCCCGACGACGACTGAACTCCGACGCCCGTCGCAAAGCTCGCCGCCGACGATACACACTGTTTCCGGCCACACCTCCGCCACCATTCGACGCGCTGTCAAATGGCCGTTCGAAAGCACCCGGCCCCGTCCCTTTTGGTGCCTCGTAGGTGAAATCCGACGAGGCCCGAGGCCTCCGCCGTGTTCTGGCGTCGCCGTCGGCGAGCTGCCGACCCCGCTGACGTGGCACAGGTGGGGCCTAGCCCTGGGTCGCTGACTGCGGGCCCGTGGGACCCAGTTGACTGAGTTGACTCAGTCAACTCTGCTGACTGGGCACTCTGTGCCTATGACATGTGGGCCCCGCTACTGTTTAGTTTAAATAAAACATTTTCTAAATTAAAACTAATTAGTTAACCTAATCCCTCACTGACACCCGGGGCCCACACCCCTAATTATCCCAGTTAATTAGATTAATCCACTGTTAGTCTAAACAAAGACTGACATGTGTGTCCCACTGGACCCACATGTCATGTTTGACTGGTCAGCGACTCTGTTGACCGCTGACGTCATAGTGACGTCATGCTGACGTCATAATTCATTTTCTGCTAATAAAATTAATTCCAGAAAATCAAATAAACTTAAAAAATTAATAACTTTTAAACCGTAACTCGGATCGAAAAAGTTAAAACATGAAAGTTGCTCAGAACGATGAGACAAGTCTGATCGTGCCGTCTGTTTCTTTGCCGGAACCCCCTAAGTAGAAGAACTCGTAACTCCGGACCCGAATCCAGCAGATGAATAGTGCGCACACATCGGTTAATAAATCCCAGATTAATTCTAAAATAACTAAAATGACTTAGAGGCATATTTAGGCAACCCTGCACTGCATCGTAGCATCGCACGCACTGTGTTGCATCTGATTGCATTGTATTTACTTATTTCCTCCCCCTCTTCTCTTTCGGTAGACCCCGACGTTGCCGTAGCTCCTGAGGCAGACGCCGCTCCGGAGTACGACTACGTCCCCGTCGACCCTGCCCTTGCCGTGGAGCAGACAGGCAAGCACCCCCATTTTGAGCATGCCTATATCGCCTAATCTCTTCTCTCTTATGCTTGCATTAGAACTGCTACTGCTACTGTTTTCCTATATCTGTTGCATAGCCTGTTTAATTGTAGCCTACTATTGATACCTTCCTGTTATCCTAGACTGCTTAGAATAGGCTGGGTAGAGACCCGACAGAGACCCCACTTGATCCCGACTGCCCCGCTGGATATCAGAAGACCCGAGCAACGGGATTGAAGATTAGAACCTGGCACCGCATGTCACTTCCCCTAAGATGCTCGACACTACTGGGTTACTATCGAGTGCCGAGGGTGATACCTCGTCAGCACTTCTGATGATAACCTTGTAGGTTAGTTAATCGGTCGTGGTAAGCGAGGGTGATTCCTCCTACACCACCCCCGATACCGATGCCGTCGTGCAATCTCTCAAGTGTGGACCTCGAGGGTGATTCCTCCTTCGTTCACCTTGATGATAACCTCAAGCCGGAATTCCATCGAGGGTGATTCCTCAGGGTTCCCATTTGTGTCAGACACACGGAGACTTAGTTACTAAGACTGAACACGGAACCATGATAACATGTTACTAAAGACGGGTCGGCCCTGAGGGGTACCCGCGCGAGCTTAATGCGAAGTGATGTGGAGTCGGGTTGACCAGAGAGGTTCCCGCGAGATAACTACGAGGCGTGGCCGGGCATTCTTAGCCCTTGCCGCAAGTCCTCGAGACGGGGCGACGGGGTCACATCGATCGTGAGTCTCTACTCGTTACCGCGCGCTCCTAATCCACTACGTTTTGGATATTTGATCTGAGGGGCCTCTGGCCTGATAGCACTAACCATCACGTGGGCATAGTATGGGTGTTTTGCGTCGTATACTTCAGCCGAAGCTTAATAGACGTCAGCAACTGAGCGGCACACGCTGGGTTGGACTGGGAACGCAACCGCGCTTGTATAAGGGGTTGCTAGGTCTGCTCACCGGCGGTGTACGCAACGTGCAGGAGCGTCCGGGGCGATGGCCCAAGACCCCTGGGGGCATAGGTTAGTCCGGCGTGCTGACCTCTCTGTTAAGTATTTGGTCGGGTTGCGGCGTGTTGCTTAGCCGAGGCCGGGCATGACCCAGAAAAGTGTGTCCGGCCGGAGTTAAGCGAGCGTGGTGGGTAAGTTGGTGCACCCCTGCAGGGAAGAAACTTCTATCGATAGCCTGTCCTACGGTAACGGACACTCGGAGTTGTATCCCGATCGGTACAACTAGAACATGACATGAGATGAGAACTGGATAGTACGGCTCTGGGATTACTTTCTCGCAGGGAGTCGAGGAAGAATCCCCGTCCGGGGTTGATGACATTACTGCTATACTTTACATTATGTTGGTCTGCTCTCTTCTAATGCTGCGAGACCGTTGAAGATGCTGAAGATGCTAGTCTTTGATAGGACTAGGCTGTCCCCCTCTATTCTGGCAATTCTGCAGCCCAGTCCACATATACAGCCCCCTTTGAAAATGTTGCATAAGTAGTGTAGATCCTTGCTTGCTGAGTACTTCGGATGAGTACTCACGTTTGCTTTATTTTCCTTTTTCCCCCTTTATCCATTTGTCGCATCCAAACGACGGAGCCCCGGAGCCAGATGTCCCCGTCGACGACCACTACTACTACCAGCCCGGAGAGTACTACTACTACGAGGAGCCGTCTGACGACCAGGAGTAGGATCGGAGGGTCCAGGGCAGGAGGCCCATGCCTTTTCGATCGTAGATTTTATTTTACCCCGCCTCTGTGAAGGCCTATCTCTCTCTCTCTGTTTTGTAATATATCTGTACCCAGATATCTGACGCTTCCGCTGACACTTGTATGCCATCGAGCTATGTATTCGAGCCCTCGAGGCCCTGGCTTGTAATATTAAGCTTGTATGAATTTATTTATGTTTTAGAGTTGTGTTGTGATATCTTCAAGTGAGTCCTTAGGCTTGATCGTGTGCATTTGCGTGTATGATTAGTGCATGATTAAGCCGGGGTCGTCACATTTTCTGCCACACACAAAGCCTTGATCACAAAAGAGAGGAAGGGTGAGAGGGGAGGAAGGGCCACGAAGTCGCACGGTGGTCACCTGGCGAGCCTACTGCCATGTTGATGTTGTCGTTAGAGAGAGAGAGAGTGTTTGTTTTTGTTTTTGTTTTTTGAAGTATTTTTTTGTTTTTTTTGTTGGGTCCCACGTGTAAGTGACATGTTGCGTTTTCTTTTTTTCCTGGTTGGGCCCCGCACAGGGATGCAGGCCAACAGCGTCTGCGTATCCTCAAATGTTCGCGACGATGGGAAATGTACTAATCCCTGTTGCTTTAAGTTTCGTGTGTGCTTTAGTTTTGCTCTTGCGGACAGATGCGGACGCGCGAACATCTCCACATGTAAGAGAAAGGGCATCTCATTATAGTCGGCGGGCCTACTTGTAAGGAGGGGCAAGATCATCCTTGCAATTTTTTCTCTCACGGTCAAACGACATTGACAGAACGTAATCGTGACAGAAGAGAAAAAACATAAAGGCTCTGGTTTAGGGGCAAAATAGACAAGTGTGACACAATCAGGGGCTCAAATGTAATTGTCCCTTGTTTTTGTTATTCAGACATGGACCCGGGCTGGATCTGACGTCAATGTTGGGTTTCTGACCCAACTCGAACCCAGAGAGGTCAGCCCGGCCCAAGCAGCCCATCAGCAGAGCCCCCCGTACTACACGAGTGAATGACTGCCGCAGCACGCAAGGCAGCGTAGGTCAGCAAAGGGCTTATCATCGTCATCTGCACTCTCGCTGACTGCATGGGCCCGCCGTGTCTCCGACGTGACGTCAGTTTAAAAATGAGGTCCAGCGGGGCACGAGAAGCGGGACGGAGCGGGACTAATGTGGCGCGGGGCCGGGAAAAAGGCATTCACAAGAACCGAAGACGTTCACAAATGAAGGCAGAGCAACAAGCAAAGAAAAGAACGAGACCTACCCACAGCTGCAACCTAGAATCCCCCCCATCAGGCGCAGCGCACCATGTACGGACTACACCCTCGAAGAAATAATTGCATGTGTGTTCCTGCATGTGGCGGCGTCTTTTGAGAGCGGCGAGGAACTGTTCATATGCCACTGTACAAGGAGAATTTTTCAATTTTCAAACCGTCCCATGCATGTGGTACTAGTACTAGATTTCCCTCTGACCGCCTGTCGGCCAAAAAAAAAAATCTCCAACGCAGATTCACAGCTTGGATCGCTATAATCCTGGGATCCTTTTTTTTTGACATCACTTGGGATCCTGACTCCTGAGTATATTAGCCTACTACAGTTGTACTATGATCTACTGTAGCTTTACTAGCTTGCGTTTGCTGTAGCTCTACGCTTCTACTATGAGTAATATACATATGCCTGATGCCCTGATGTATATGTATATGGTGTATATATAATAATAGAGGAGTGGATGTACAAACCCAACACCTGGGTTCAAATCCTCACGGAGGCGAATTTAGGTTCCTATTTATTCTTCACTAGTAAAAAACAGGGCTTTGGTCCTGGGCAGATCAGAGCATTAGTCCCGGCCATGTTACGAACCGGGACTAATGGGAGCATCAGTCCCGGTTCGTGAGGGTAGGACGCCGACCGGACCTCGGCAGGCATCAGTCCCGGTTCGGCTGGGACCTTTAGTCCCGGTTCCAGCCACCAACCGGGACTAAAGGGGTTGCAGCCCTTTAGTCCCGATTTGTGTCTGGAACCAGGACTAAAGAGTAGGCCTCTAGTCCCGGTTTTAGAAAAAAAACTGGGACTAAAGTTTTGCCAATATATATCCACGCCCCCCCCCCTCAATCTCCTCTGTTTTCTGGCCGTGGAAGGGTGGGAGGTGTGCTACTCTGTTTTGTGCCTATATATGCACATGAGGTGTTCGATGAAATGTCCGAGCCACACTTAAGCTTCCTCCTCTGTTCTTCTTCCAAGCTCGACCTCCAAGCTATATTTTCCCCAAGATTTGTCTAGGTTTGGCGGTGCACCAGCTACACAAGTGTTCTAAAAGGTTAGCATCAACTTCATCCTTTCATCTCTCACTGCTAGTTTAGCTCATTTCAAATGCTCTAGAAGTAGAGTGGTTTGTGGGTTTTAGTGAAGGAGTGTATGTGGGAGTTCATTTGATTTAGATGCACAATTTGAGCTCAAGTTAACTTCTTAGAGTCTGCACATGTGTAGGGTGCCGTCCCGTCCCCGTCCCCGTCCTCACCGACGTCGATTGTCCGCGCCGATCTCGTCGCCGGCACCACCGTGGTGAGCTTCTTGTTCTTATCTTCTTTTAAAAAAAAAATCTTACTTGTATGATTTAGATAGATACTTGTATAAATTTCTTACTTTTATTATTGTTTATTATTATATAGTGCCATGGTTTTGGTATCCGCCCCCATCGGCCCTCGTCCGGTCTATGATTCGGATGTGGTATATTATCTTTTATAACTATTTATTTCATTTAGTG
This sequence comes from Thinopyrum elongatum, assembly GCA_011799875.1. Classification (NCBI taxonomy): domain Eukaryota; kingdom Viridiplantae; phylum Streptophyta; class Magnoliopsida; order Poales; family Poaceae; genus Thinopyrum; species Thinopyrum elongatum. The sequence continues at coordinate 336,956,350 of CM022297.1, forward strand.
TTTATGACAATTATGCCGACCAACGTGACATAGATGTTTTTATCTAGGAGGTATGTGAATCGGAAATTCGAACCGACTCTCTTGTCGAGAGGTTAAATTTAGTTGAAAAAGAAAACAATTACTTGAAGAAAAAATTGAAAAGTATTGAGGAGGAGAAGATGTAATTGGAGTTGCATGTTACCGATGTCGTTGATGATCACAAGATCCAGATGGATGCAATGCGCTTGAAGATTAGAAAGATTGAAAAATATGCCATTGATAATGAGGCTTGATATCATTATGTTGTTGGATCAATTGTTACCTTAGTTGCGATTATGATCGCATTTGTTGTTGCATTTAAATGTTTTACATAGTTGTATGTTAGTTTTAATGTATGTTTTAATTAGATGCTCTAGAGAGCTATATTTGTTCTATGAGAACTATGTATGAACTTTATGTATTTATTTTTTCAGTAATAATATTTGATCACTACTGTACTTTGGTTTTAATGTGATGATGAACTTGTATTAATTTGGTCACTTCTCTATTCATGATGTTCTGTAATTGTTTTTAATACACTTAATTATATAATGCACGCAGATGAACCGGTAATGGATGTACGGTGACCGACGCACCTCCGAGTACATTGAGGGCCTGCATAAATTTCTCGAAGTGGCTGGGGCAAACAAGCAGAATGGTTTTATGTATTGTCCATGCCTTTTCTGTGGGAATACGAAGGATTACTCTAACTCGAAAACTCTTCACTTGCACCTGCTTGAGAAGGGTTTCATGCCACACTATAATGTTTGGACCAAGCACGGAGAAAGAGGAGTCACTTCTCTTTGTTGACCACGTCATACTTGAAAATGGAGAATACCATCAGGAAATACAATGGGATTTTGGTAGTAGATGATGTTAGGGATTGTAAGAGATGTCATATTGTATATATGTAGTAGCGTCGGATAGATATACGAAAACTTGTTGTTCGACCAAGCACGGAGAAAAAGAGGTCACTTCTCTCTATATATGTTCATGACGATCTTATGTAATGGTTCCTTCATTGCTATATGTAGTAGTTAGCGTCGAGTTGAATGAAAAACATTAAATAAAAATGAAACCCTAAATGTAAAAGAATTGAAGGGTAAATACAAAAATAAAAGGAGAAAACACAATATGAAAACCCCTAAACCCCTCCTTTAAAAAAATAAAAACCCCAGCGCCTGGCAGCTGCTGACGCGTGGCTGCCTTTTAGTCCCGGTCGGTGTTACCAACCGGGACTAATGGTCCTCCTGCCTGGGCGCCCCACAGCGGCCACGTGGAGCTCCTTTAGTCCCGGTTCATAAGCCAACCGGGACTAAAAGTGGTGTGCATTAGTCCCGATCGTTTTGTCCCGGTTGCAGAACCGGGACTAAAGGCCCCTAGAACCGCGACTGATGCCCTGTTTTCTACTAGTGCTTAAGGACCAGGCTTTCCTGGTACTCACGCATTTATTGAGGACTAGGCTCGGTGCGTAACCGAGATTAAAAATCCAAAAATCCTAGTACTCATACTTAAATGGCCGTATGCATCCCTAGTTGGTGTAGAGGCCGGGGAAGTGAAATTCTCCCCCAAAATGATAGCCCTGCCCAGACCTCCGCCTCTACCTCCCATCCGCTACCTCTGCCTCCCATCTCCAGATCCCATCCCTCCCCTCTGCCGCCCCCCGCGCGGGCGGCCGAGGGGCCCCAACCTTAGCCGCCGGGCTATCCCCATCCCTCCCCTCCGCTGCCGCTGGAGGAAGCCGCCGGGCTAAGCCCGGGCGGCTGACGGTGGTGGCGGAGGAGCTTCTCCTTCTCACGCGCGAGGGTGGTGCGGGGTACCTGGGCGAGCTGAAGTGCGCCCCTAGATCCGAGCGTCCGCGGCGGTGGCTCGCTCCCGGCGGCGGATGACTAGTGGTGGAGCTGCTGCATCTGGCCGCGGCGCTACGGCACCTCGGATCGGCGGCGGCGTGGAGGGCTTTGGTGGGCTGGTCTGCTGCGAGCGTGGTTGGCCCTCTGGTCAGATTTGATCTGGCCAGAGTGGCTTGCTCGCTCCGCACATGCGAAGATCGGTGGTGGTCCGTGCGCACGATGCGAGACAGAGGTTCGTCGAGCGGATCAGGGTGAAAACCTCGTTCTCGGCTTGTTACCAAGACCGGTGATGGCGGCACTTTTTTGTGTCGTTACCTTCTTGAAGGCATTGCCGTGGAGAAGCTCCAGACCTCTATCCGCTACCTCCAGGGGAAACCCTAGATCAGTAGATCGGATGTCGGTGGCTCTCTGGTGTCGTTTCCCTCTTGGGGGCGTCATTCTTGGAGGTGTACACGGGCTCGAGGGACCAGTGGACGGCTTCTTTGGTGGAGCGGTGCTTCCTCTTACTCATCTCAGTGGCGGATCTCGGCGGCATGACGCAGTGGAGAGTCAGTGTCCGATGCGCGGAGTTGGACTCGCGCAGGAGGAGGATGCTGTCTGGCGTCATGGTGGCGTCGATGGTAGAGAGGCCTGGCAAGGTCGGTGTGTTAGTTTCTGCTCTGAAGATGGATTAGTGGTAGACGGAGGCGACGACACATGAGAGTGCGTCGGACCGGTTTGTACCCCAAACCCAGTATGTGGCTCGGTTGGGGCATCCGGCTTTAGATGTTAGGCTTTGATGCGATGTCTGTTTGGTATTAGACTCGGACTATCGGCACCCCTTCACCAAGTGGTTAGGAATAGCGACAGTTGTTGGTAAGATGGTGGCTTCGGACAAACTGATATACTACTTTGTAAGGTCTTTGTGAATAATTAATAAAATTGATGTATGCATCGCCCAGATGCAGAGGCCTAGGGTAATCCTCCTTTAAAAAAAAATGGTGTATATATATAAGCTGCAAGAAAATATCCCTTGAACAACCGAGTATTTTGTTCAGCTCATTTTGGAGGATCATATATTTTACACCTATTCAGAAAGAACAAATGGAACAGCTAGCTGGTATGTCGGTTCTACATTTGATATTATGCATTATTGTGGCCTTCCAACCTTCGTTCATAAAACAAATATAACCACATATTGGGGAATCGCGTGTGCCCTACAAATCCTTTGCAGAATATATAGAACTCATGTTGGTAGTATAAAATACTTACGTAGCAATTTGTCAAATAGTGTGACCGTGTAAGGGCCGGCAAATCTGGGCTATATACAGTAGCAGTCATCCATGGAATTTGAACACGCACTTGTTTAAAACTGCAATATTACTGCATGCTAAGTCAATATTTCAAGATCACTTTTGAAGTTATATGTACTCCATAACTACTATAATTGTGAGCATAGTATAATTTAACAGACGTAAGAGCATCTTTTTCAAGAAAAAATAGCATCATATATACTCCCTCTGTCCAAATATATAAGTCATCTTCAAATTTTGAGCCTAACTTTAATCATGAATCTAACTAACAAAATAAAATATGAATTACATGCCACAAAATTTATACAGTTGGAATTGTATTCAGAGGAGGTTTGCAATGGTATAGTTTTGATGGCATATACTTCATTGTTAGTCAAGCTTGTATAGTCAAAGTTAGGCTCAAAATCGACGGGGCTCTACATATTTGGAGGGACGGAGTATCTTTTTGCCTACATTGAGTAATACACACATCTTATGTAAATTAACACTCACAAAAATCTCCATTTTACCAATTTTATTTGATGCATCTGAAAAACTCATGTAGAACTGGTCCTAACTAGGTATGCATTTATGTGTACATCTTTCATTGGACAAATTTTCTAGGCCTGCATGCGAGCTCCATAATACCACTACTGAGCAATGAACTCTCTCAAAGTAAGTATAATAGATATTCCAGGTCTAAGCACAGATAAATTAGAAGAAAACAAGAACGTATCGTACCGGCAACCACAGATGAGAAAAGAAAGGCGATGAGATCACCAGAAAACAAAAACAGAAGGAAACCGAAAGGAAAAGACGAGAGGGACGGCATTGCACTTGAAAAAGAAGTAAGATGACAACAGAAGAAAGTATATGGATTCGAGAAAGCTTATGTTATACTGATTTATACGTATCGATACCGACATGTGATGTGCTACTTTTCGTGTATGTGCATACCTCCCTGTGTTCATACATTTCACAGACCGCATGAAAATTGTTAAATCACACAAGTGTTGTTAAGAGTACTGCTCATTGTCTGCGAAGTCAAAGAAAAAATTCTTAATTTTCTTCCTTGTGCAAGGACATCTCAGCTAATGCTGTACGAAACTGTATATATAACTGAGGCCTCATCAGCCACTGTTCAGAAATTTGTACGTCCCTTTCCGAAGAGTGTCCGTTGAGACTGAAAGCGTGATGAATGGGACCAAGAAAATCGAGAGAAAATATGGAGTATAATAATGACCACGATTAGGGAAGGCACTAAGACAAATTTGTTGGGTTGCTAATCAGCAGGACCTATAGGGCTAGGCATTCCTATCAATGTGTCCCTATTGCACCCAAATCAACAAACAGCGGAGCGTGATTGAGCAGAACAAACTAAGCAAAGAAAGTTATCTCTTTCACCTATTTGGAAGATTAATTATTTCTTATCAAGTTTTAATGCACGGATTTTCTTTGATGATATGATGTACTCCGTCATATCATGATCCTATACGAACTACTCAGACCTCTCTCTTATATATATAATATATCCAACAAATCATAACAGCACAATAATTATAATAACAAATAACTAAAATTATGATGGTGCAGGGATTAGAATTTGGATGTGATGGAATAATCAAAAGGGTAATTTGATGGTCTACACTTATCACGCTGATCCTTCTGCCGCTTCCTTCTCCTTCCCTCTCGTTGTCGTCGTCGTCGTGGCCGCCGCCGCTGCGGTGGTACTAGTAACGCCGGCGCTACTACTTCTAGTCGGAGGAGACGCTGGCGTTGTGTGTTGTTGCTCAGCGGACTGTGACGGCTCGTCCTCGTCGTCCTCCCCGCCTCCGGAGGTCGCTGCCGCCTCCGCGGCGGTGACGACGGGAGGCGGCGCTGCGGGGGCGGACGTGCTGCCGCGCTTGCGCTTCTTCTTCTCGTAGGGGATCCCGCGCGCCTTGGCCTGCACCTCCCGCACCTCGCGCAGGTAGATGCGCACTGCGCGCGCGGCGAAGGGGTTGGACTCAGGGCGGCCGCCGGACTCCTCGTAGGCGGCGCGCAGGCGGCCAATGAGCGCGTCGAGGCTGCCCCATGCCTGTCGGAGCGCGCACGCGCACGGAGCCGGAGGGTTGGGCTGGCCGAAGTAGGCGCAGCCGTCGGCGTGCACCTTGGTCTTGCCGAACTGGTCCAGGTACTTGAGGAACTCGATGACGTGCGCGCCGCTGCACCGCGCCAGCGTCAGCGGCGGCTTGTGGTTGCGCAGGTACTGCAGGAAGGTATTCCAGTCGCGGCGCTTCTGCGACTCGTAGCGGCTCAGCCCCGCCGGCACCGGCGGCTGCTGCGACAGCGGCTGCGGCTGCAGGTGCTCCTGCACTGCGGCTTGTTGGCCTCCTCCTTCCGGCGGCTGCGCTTGTGGCTGTGGCTCTTGAGCTTTCTCCACGGCCACCGAGGATGAGGACGGTCCAGACTCCACCGGCGCGCTCGCTCCCTCCCCGCGAGGCGCGTCGGGGCCCGGCTCCATGGTCGATCGGCAGCGGCACGCCTGCTTCCCTCCCACCCTGGCTACCCGTGGTCTCTCTCTCTGCTGCTACGTCGTTTCTTGTTTTTGTCGGCAGGAGCGTGGATGAGAGAGAGAGAAGCTACCTGGCCAGGCAGCTAGAGAGAGAGAGAGAAGGGAATGGGATGGGTTCAGGGGGGAGGTAGAAGAAGACTTGTTGGCTGCAGTATAGGTGTTGGGTGTGTGGAATCCTTTTGCGGCTTTTGTCTTTGGTTGCGTTAATAGCGTCTCCACTACACACTGTCGAGTGTCGAGGCGAGCTATTATCATTTTCTTTATATAATCATGGTTCTTAGTGTTCGGCATAAGTACCCGTCCTTGTTGTTCCTTTCTCTTTGCAAAAACATTTCTTTTTCCCGGGCCCTCTTTTTATTCGTATCTTCGGAAATAAGTATCCAACCATGCATGCAGCCTACGGTTATGTTTAATTAACTTCTGCATGCATACCCCTGAACCCTCTGTACACAGATGACGCTTTTCTTGGGGTTGAAATCAGAGGGTTCACCCTCTAGTCTCTTCTTTTCTTTTTTGAAAAAGATCGTGTCCTTGTTGTTCTTGCGACCGTGCTCAATGGCTTTCCTGCTACTAGTTTTCGTGATGCTTCCGCTTCCAGGTAGAGTAGACTACTTTTTTGTTGCCTATGTATGCTTTTGTTTCATTTCGTTGCTGCTTTTGTTCTTTTTGGCATTTACAATTATGGATTTATTGTTGAAGCTGAGAAAAGTGATCTAGCAGGGTACGATGAGGTGTCGTGTATGACCACCCGCTAGCTTATAGATACTAGATGATACCCCGCGCGTTGCTGCGAAAATTTATTACATATTTTTCGAGTAACATGCTAGCCAATAATATGATAATAATTGGATATAATATTACAATACCTCTACATTACTGTAGAATTTTGTATGAATTAATTGTACCAATAATGAGGTTAGGATGTAGTGGAAATTTCCTAAAGATCCCACGTGTGTGGCAATGACTGCGACCAAGAATCAACGACAATATGCTTGTTAAGCATCTGCAGCAGCCAGCAGAAGGCATAATACAGTAGAATAAAGTATATCATAGAAAAGAAAGATAAAGGGCATATATATGATTTCTTCTTTCAAACTCCAAGAAGCTATTACTCAGTTTTATACATGTAACTAAGAAAATAGTAGTAAAAATGAAAATTGGTTGTCAACTTTTCTCAAGAACATCTTCTCAAATCGATATGCCAGTAGAAGGATCTTTCCTCCTCGACAACACAAATTCTAAATTGGATCATAAGTGTGTCTGTCTCTGTGACTCTGTCAACATATGCCCTTCATGCCAAAATAAATCCCAAAATGTCATTGATATGAAAGGTAGTCCCTGATAGATGGGAACGACAAAAGCTTACGATTACGGATAAATGTCAAATTTGGTGCTTGCAAAGATTATCTGAATTATTCCTTTGACTGTCGAGTTAGTGAACATCATGTTAAGAGGTATAGGTCTGATTGATACCAAGAACGCGATGCTCATATGAGTTGTAGATAAATCAATAGATATTATGCATACCGCGGGACTAAAGATTTTAGGTGGCTTCAAGAACCTAACTAACCCTGTTAAGTTGCATATGCCTACAGTAGTTCTTAGTAGTTAGTGCTGGTCAAGGGGACTGGTCGAATAGCACGACCCTATGAAGAGCTTTCTAGGATATCCATTTTGTGCAGTCTTACGAACGGAGGGCCTCAATAAAAATATTTATTAGAAACCTGTAATCAACTAATGGAATAATGGTCGCTTTGTTTTGTTAGGCGTGCCAATCAAACTTAACACTGTTGTAACGAACTAGCTTATACAATCGATCTAGCTAATAATATGCAGATATATTAAGTATGGGGAAAAATGCTAACACACACCTGCTGCGTCTCATGACAGAAACATCGACCCATCTCTGAACATGTTCAAGGCAAGACAAACATATTCAACAGGCCAAGTGCATGATATAGTAAAGAAGCAACAGAGTAGAGGAAGTGTGAGAATGGAGAGATCAGGAACATGGTACATGTTGCAGCGGAACTATGTTACAATTTTTTATAATATTAAGAGATAAAACATAGAAACGCTGTGTGCAAATGTCCTATTTGGTAAGAAGGAAGTGGGCTTAACTACCATGTTGTAAGAGACATCTGATTGGTAAATCTCGTGGTTAGTAATACAAATTCACGACTGAGTGTAGTGAGAAGCATGATTCTCATACTGGTTGACAAAACACAACAAATTTACTCACAAACTGCTAGTACTCTGAAACTAACCAAAGGATTTTGTCCAAAAAGGAAATTGTACTGCAACGAACCTCTGAATAATCAATACACATACTTGGAGTTTTACCAAAGCTATCAACTTGTTGATGGGATTACGCAGACTTAGACAATGGGAGTTTTGGCGAGTTCAGTATAAACCTGCATAGTTACATGAAAGAAGAAAAATAAGCCATGCCGTCGATTCTTTAATTAATGGGATTCATGGCCACGCCGTGAGGAGATGATCTGGATCAGTGCTACTATGAACAACAAAAGGTTTGACTAATTTAGTAGGGGGGGGGGGGGGGGGGGGGGTGAGTGGGGGGGGGGTGAGGGATTTGAAAAGGGTCACATCAGGCGCGGTGGTGATTGCCGCATCAGGCGCGTCCGAGGCCGCCGCCACAATGAGGGCCCAGAGCACAGCAACGACATGAGGGAGCTCCTCCTTCCCCATGACGCTGGAACTGGGCCGCACCGGGGATGGCCGTGTCCGATGCATCCGAGGCGGCCAGCGCTAGGACGGTCCGGAGCAGAGCAAGGACATGAGGGAGCTTCGAGGAGAATCTGACCATAGGCGTGGGGAGACCGTGAGGTACTCGCCGAGGGTGGCCGGGGAAGATCCCGGCGCGGTTGCATCCTCCGCAAGGCGTTGTTCTTCCATGGCAGGGGCACCTACGATAGGGAAGCTGGAGGCAGGGCAGGGACAGCCGCCAGGGTACCTCATCGCCGAGGAGGAACGCCTCTCACCATCGCTCACTGCCACACCCTGCCAAAGTGCCCGCATGTGAGCGAACATAATTACCAGATGGAAGAGCAACTGAATCGCCAGAGTGGTGGGATTTGATGGAGGGCAAAAATAATACAGTGGGATTTGATGAAGGTTGGAGAAGACGAAGAGAGAGTTGAATCTGTTTCGTGGGAACGATGCGAGGGTCTGCGTTGGGAATCATAAATGCCATGTAGTTGATTTGGTATTTTTCCTTGAGAGGAGAGGGCTGGAGGTGGGTGGATCCCGCGGGACGGTCGGCCGCCTTGCGGGCTGCAGGTGAGGGGAAAAGCAGGTCTTTTTTCCATCGCCGTGACCGAGTGGTAATAAGAGTGATTGGGTGATTTTGAAAACTGAAAAATGACGTGGCAATCCGCTGATGTGGAAAGTGTGCATGATGAGAGAACAGAGAGAAGTGGGGAGCAACTTCTTAAGAATGGTAGATACGGCGCAGTATTTGGTATATCAGAGATTCAAAATAGCATAGCTGTGCATGTTTTGTCTTGTGACGACTTTTTTTCCTTGAGTAATGCTAGACTCACGGACGGATTTTATGGTTTGTAGCTACGTGACAGTTTTTGATTGGAGATTAGAGAGGAGAAGAGGCCCACCCCGTGAAATTCAGGGAAGGAGATAACTGATAGCAGTAATCCGGTAATCAAGTTACTATAACCTGGTAACTAAGTGGCTATAACCTGCCTCTCGTAACTAGTGATTATAATCTAGCAACTATTGGGTGAATGGTTTTGGCAATTTTAAGCTTTTCCAGTGGTGGTCTATAAACACCCATGCAAGTCTACAAAAGTAAAGCAACGGAAGAAAATAACTTGCATAAGTAAAGGGTGAAGTTAGGAGAACACTAACACGGAGAGACTCGACGAAGATTTTTTCTGTGGTTCGGATCGTTGGCGCTATCGTACTCCATATTGATGGAGGTTTTGGACCATCAAGATTCTAGGATCACGGAGATCCCGGTTGCGAGATCCACAAAGGACTATACCCGTGAAGCCTCCACGAATGAGCAACAAACCTATGCCATCATGGCTTACGACCACAAAGGTGTAGCCCCATTCGGGGTAGATCATGACGAAGTAGGCGATCTTAGGGCCTGTCGGTGTCAAAACCGGCAGATCTCGGGTAGGGGGGGCCCGAGCTGTTAGATTAGATCGATGGGTAACAAGAGAGAACACACATAAAGTTTACCCAGGTTCGGGCCCTCTCTATGGAGGTAAAAACCTACGTCCTGCTCTGCTTATATTATGGAAGTATCAAAGTACAGAGTTGATCTACCTCGAGATCGTGAGTTGTGATCTAAACCCTAGGGGTACGATGAATGGGTGTATGGATGGCCCTACGGACTAAACCCTCTGGTTATATAGGTACCAGGGGTATCTAGGGTTACACATGGTCTGTTGCCATCTAAGAATCTACATGCCGAATATAATCAGATATGCTTGAAGTACACGCCAAGTCTTCGGTCGTCGCACATTGAAAGCCTCCGGAGTCCTCCCTCCTTAACAGGTTGGTGGTCCCGTCCATACATTAGTCCAGCTGGGCTAGGACTCCCTAGTCCAGGACACCGTTAGTAGCCCCCGAATTTATCTTCAAAGCCAAGGTTGACAACCTTCCTCGGATAACGTCTTCGGTCGGGCGATCTAAGTCAAGTACCATATCCTCGGATGGGTATCACACGAAACTCGTGAGCCCTTTAATTGATTATTATTTCCCCTCTTGATGGAGGCCCAGGAAAATCCAGCCATGTGCTGCCTAAGACGCACTTTTATTCATACGAAGTGTAAAGCTTGTTTAGTCTCAAAGACTAGCAGCGTAGATGAGCTCGGGAGCCAGTTATTAACATCCTTTACCGAAGCGTCACCACTCCTGACATTGCACATGTCAGCCATTACTTATTCGAATCGCGGTCCGAGGCAAACCTCTTATTGGCACGTCGCATCAAAACGGAGATTGTGCCCCATATTTTAGGGGATATCATCAATCAATTGTTTCTCCCCAAGCAGCCATAACGGCGTGATAGGCCGAAACGTGGCGATTTTTACGACGGACAGAGGGACGCTTCACCTTTTACTGGCTTATAAAGAGCAAGAGGGGTAGAATCCATACTCCCACGCTTTCCTCCTGCTCCAGCGCTCAAACCCTCTAGGCCTTCGCATTCCCTATTTCATTCTCAAGCCCAAAAAACTCCTCCCAAGCTTCTGCATCCCCACCAATGGCCGATGCGGACGTGAAGGGGAGGTGGGTGGCCTCCAAGGTCACCGACGCCACCATCGCTGAGCTCCGCGTGGCGGGATACATTCCCGCCGGGGCCCGGCCAACGCGTCCCCACTCCCAACCCAGGGGAGCGGATCATCTTCATCCCCCACCTCGTCGGAGGTCTGGGGTTCCCCCTGCACCCCTTCGTGCGGGGGATCTTGTTCTTTTACGGGCTAGATTTCCATAATCTAGCCCCGAATTCCATTCTACACCTCACCACTTCCATTATAGTGTGTGAGGCCTTCCTCCGCGTGGAGCCGCACTTCGGCCTATGGCTGAAGACCTTCTGTGTCAAGCCGAAGAGCGGAGGTGCCGAATTCGCCGAGTGTGGCGGCGCCATGATTAGTAAGCTCCAAAAGCCAATCTGGCTGGAGGGGAGCTTCATTGAGACCGTCAAGATCTGGCAGCGCGAGTGGTTCTATATCACCGAGCCTCTCACTGCAGGCCAGGCCGCGGCCCCCGTCTTCACAGGCCCCCCCAAGGAAGTTGGTGTCTTGGCAGAAGCAGGGCCTGCAGTGGGGTAATCCAGATGAGGTCGAAGCCCTCCAGGAGAGGATTCAGACCCTCAAGAAGAAGCACAAGCTGGTGGACGTGGTGGATGTGATGCTGCACCGATACATCTTCCTACTCTAGCTCCGGGCTATCCCTATGTGGCTTTACAAGCCTGATGACATGCCTACACTACAGAACTTCTTCCGCACCAACATTGATGGGATGTGGACGGCTCTCTTCAAGCCGTCCCAAAATGAATTCCCCACTGACGGGCAAGACTGTGGCTACAACTCCGCATGCGGTTCCTCTATGGTAAATACCGCTTTATATGTTCAACATTAGCTTTGTATTTTGCATTTGTCTAAATCTCCCTTCCCTGCTTCTAGAAATGGGCGTCCAAGGTTGTGCTCATTTCGTGCCCGGGCGCTGCTGCTCGAGGATCCATGGACCCCCGAGCAGCAAGCTCTCTTGGTCGTGGTGTGATATGTCCATTTTGCATTTTTTTATGTTGATATTTATTGCATTACGGACTATTATTTCACTTTATAATACAATTCGTATGCCTTTTCTCTCTTATTTTGCAAGTTTTACATAAAGCGGGAGATTGCCGGCAGCTGGAATTCTGGACCGGAAAGGGCTATATTGGAGTCACTTTTTCTAAACAACTTCAAGTGAGCATAAAATTGACGGAGAATTATTTTGGAATATATTAAAATTATTGGCGAAAGAAATACTAGAGGGGGACCCACCAGACAGACACAAGCCTGGGGGCGCGCCCTACCCCCTAGGCGCGCCCCTCGAGCTTGTGGCGCCCCTGGCAGGCCTCCGGGGCCCATCTTCTCCTATATGATGCAATTTTCCCTAGAAAAAATCAGAAGGAAGGTTTCGGGACGAAGCGCCGCCGTCTCGAGGCAGAACCTGGGCAGGAGCACTTTTGCTCTCCGGCGAAGCGATTCCACCTAGGAAACTTCCCTCCGGGAGCGGGAAATCGAAACCATCGACATCACCAACGATCCTCTCATCATGGGAGGACGAATCTTCATCAACATCTTCACCAGCATCATCTCATCTCAAACCCTAGTTCATCTCTCGTATTCAATCTTTGTCTCAAAACCTCAGATTGGTACGTGTGGGTTGCTAGTAATGTTGATTACATCTCATAGTTGGTGCTTGTTGGTTTATTTGGTGGAAGATCATATGTTCAGATCCTTGATGCTATTCAATAGCCCTATGATCTTGAGCATGAATATGATTTATGAGTAATTAGGTTTGTTCTTGAGGACATGGGAGAAGTCTTGTCATAAGTAATCATGTGACTATGGTATTTGTTTGATATTTTGATGACATTTATGTTGTTGCTTCCTTTAGTGGTGTCGTGTGAACGTCGACTACATGACACTTCACTATTTGGGCCTAAGGGAAGGCATTGTGGAGTAGTTATTAGATGATGGGTTGCTAGAGTGATAGAAGCTTAAACCCTAGTTTATGCGCTATTCCGTGAGGGGCTGATTTGGATCCATATGTTTCATGCTATGGTTAGATTTATCTTAATTCTTCTTTCGTAGTTGCGGATGCTTGCGAGAGGGGGTAATCATAAGTGGGAGGCTTGTTCAAGTAAGAACAGCTCCCAAGCACCGGTCCACCCACATATCAAATTATCAAAGTAACGAACATGAATCAAATAAGCATGATGAAAGTGACTAGATGGAATTCCCGTGTGTCCTCAAGAACGCTTTGCTTATTATAAGAGACCGTTCCGGCCTGTCCTTTGCTACAAAAAGGATTGGGCTACCTTGATGCACCTTTGTTACCGTTACTACTATTTGTTCATTACAAATTACCTTGCTATCAAACTATCTGTTACCGACAATTTTAGTGCCTGCAGATAATACCTTGCTGAAAACCGCTTGTCATTTCCTTCTGCTCCTCGTTCGGTTTGACACTCTTACTTATCGAAAGGATTATGATTGATCCCCTATACTTGTGGCTCATCAAGACTCTTTTCTGGCACCGTTTCCGGGGAGTGAAGCACCTTTGGTGAGTGGAATTTGGTAAGGAAACATTTATATTAATTTATATTACGTGCTGAAATTTACTGTCACATGTTACTATGGAAAACAATCCTTTGAGGGGTTTGTTTGGGGTATCTTCACCTCGACCGGAAGCACAAAGAGTTGCTTCTCAACCTACTACACCTGCTGAAAATATTTATTATGAGCTTCCTTCGGGTATGATAGAGAAACTGCTAGCTAATCCTTATGCAGGAGATGGAACAATACATCCTGATATGCACCTAATTTATGTGGATGAAGTTTGTGGATTATTTAAGTTTACAGGTATACCCGGAGATGAAGTTAAGAAGAAGGTTTTCCCTTAATATTTGAAGGGAAATTCATTGACATGGTATAGGCTATGTGATGATATTGGAGCTTGGGATTGGAACCGATTGAGATCGGAATTTCACCAAAAGTTTTATCCTATGCATCTGGTTCATCGTGATTGGAATTATATATATAATTTTTGGCCTCGTGAAGGAGAAAGCATCTCTCAATCTTAGGGTAGGCTTAAGTACATGATGTACACATGCCCCAATTATGAGCTCTCAAGAGAAATTATCTTACAGAATTTTTATGCTCGGCTTTCTCATGATGATCAAACCATGCTCGATTCTTCTTCAACTGGTTCCTTTATGAAGAAAACTATTGAATACATATGGGATCTTATGGAAATAATTAAACACAACTTTGAAGATTGGGAACTCGACAAAGGTAAAGAGTCAGGTATAATGCTTAAGTTTGATTGTGTTAAATCTTTTATGGATACCGATGCTTTTCGTAAGTTTAGCACTAAATATGGACTTGACTCTAAGATAGTAGCTTCCTTTTGCGAATCATTTGCTACTCATGTTGATCTCCCTAAGGAGAAGTGGTTTAAATATCATCCCCCTGTTAAAGAAAAGATTGAGGAACCCATTATAGTTAAAGATGAAACTATCATTTACAATGTTGATCCAGTTGTGCCTACTGCTTATATTGAGAAACCACCTTTTCATGTAAGGATAAAGGAACATGCTAAATTTTCAACCGTGGTTAACAAAAGTAATATAAGAGCACCTAGACCCTCTGAACAAGTTAAAGTTGAACCTAATGTTGCTATGGTTAAGGATCTCTTGGTCGATAATATTGATGGGCATGTTATTTACTTCTGTGATGAAGCCACTAGAATTGCTAAACCTGATACTAAAGATAAGAATAAGCCTATTGTTGGCATGCCCGCTGTCTCAGTTAAAATAGGAGATCGTTGTTATCATGGCTTATGTGATTTGGGTACTAGTATGAGTGCTATTCCGTTTACCTTATATCAAGAAATTATGAATGATATTGCACCTGCTGAGATAGAAGATATTGATGTTAGTATTAGAGAAAAGTATGTTTTTAGTCCCTCAAGTTTGTCAAAAGTATATAATTGGTCCCTCGAGAATTTTTGGACGACATTTAGTCCCTCAAGTCTTAAAACCAGACACATTCGGTCCAAAACCAGAAATGTGGGAAAAACCATTGACGTGTCACTGTTATTCTCTCTTCTTCTCCCCTCTCTCTCGTACATACGCCGGATAGCACCGAGTCCATGGCCGACGTGACTTGCTCAATCCCCAAATTCCCCTACACTTTCCATAGCCGGCGAAAACAGGGGCCTGCACCACCGCCGCTGATACGTCCATTTTGCATCATGATTTCCTATTGTTATTTATAATGTTTTAATGCATAATAATGCTTTATGGAGTAATTCTAATGCCTTTTATCTCATAATATGCAAGGTTTACACAAAGAGGGAGAATGTCGGCAGCTGGAATTCTGGACCTGAAAAAGCTATGTCAGAGATACCTATTCTGCACATCTCCAAATGAGCTGAAAATTTACGGAGAATTATATTGGAATATATAAAAAATACTGGAGCAAATAACTACCGGAGGGGGGCCACCTGGTGACCACAAGACACCAGGGCGCGCTAGGCCCCCCAGGTGCGCCCTAGTGGGTTTTGGTCAGCCCAATGATACGTCTCCGTCGTATCTACTTTTCCTAACGCTTTTGCTCTTGTTTTGGACTCTAATTTGCATGATTTGAATGAAACTAACCCGGACTAACGCTGTTTTCAGCAGAATTACCATGGTGTTGTTTTTGTGCAGAAATAAAAGTTTTCGGAATGGAACAAAACTTTTTGGAGATTTATTTTACAATAAAAGAAAAATACTGGAGCCAAGAACCACCGGAGGGGGGCCCCCGGGTGAGCACAACCCACCAAGGCGCCCCCCTCCAGGCGGGCCCAGGTGGGTTGTGTCCACTTGGTGGCCCTACAGACCCTGACTCCGACTCCTTAAATACCTATATTTGGAGAGAAAAATCAGGGAGAAAGAATTATCGCGTTTCACGATACTGAGCCGCCGCCACCTCGTATTCTTCATCGGGAGGCCAGATCTGGAGCCCGTTTGGGTCTCCGTAGAGGGGAATCTTCGGTCTTCGTCATCACCAACCCTTCTCCATTGCCAATTCCATGACGCTCCCCACCGGGAGTGAGTAATTCCTTCGTAGGCTCGCTGGTCGGTGAGGAGTTGGATGAGATTCATCATGTAATTGAGTTAGTTTTGTTAGGGCTTGATCCCTAGTATCCACTATGTTCTAAGATTGATGTTGCTATGACTTTGCCATGCTTAATGCTTGTCACTAGGGCCCGAGTGCCATGATTTCAGATCTGAACCGTTTATATTTTCACCATCATATCTATGTTCTAGATCCGATCTTGCACGTCATATTCACCTATTACGTGTTATGATCCGTAAACCCCGGAGTGACAATAGTCGGGATACTTTTCGGTGATGACCGTAGTTTGAGGAGTTCATGTATTCACTATGTGTTAATGCTTTGTTCCGGTTCTCTATTAAAAGGAGGCCTTAATATCCCTTAGTTTCCTTATGGACCCCGCTGCCACGGGAGGGTAGGATAAAAGATGTCATGCAAGTTCTTTCCATAAGCACGTATCACTATTTACGGAATACATGCCTACATTACATTTATGAACTGGAGCTAGTTTTGTATCACCCTAGGTTATGAATGTCATATGATGAATATCATCCAACGAATTCACCGATCCTATGCCTACGAATTTTCCACATATTGTTCTTGCTAAGTTACTACTGCTGCTGCTACTATTACACTTGCTACAAAGTTATTGCTATCATTGTTACCGTTACTGCTACTATTATCACTGCTATCAAAACTATCATATTACTGTGCTACTGATCACCTTGCTGCAGATAATTAATCTTCAGGTGTGGTTGAATTGACAACTCAGCTGCTAATACTTACAAATATTCTTTGGCTCCCCTTGTGTCGAATCTATAAATTTGGGTTGAATACTCTACCCTCGAAAACTGTTGCGATCCCCTATACTTGTGGGTTATCAAGACCTTTTTCTGGCGCCGTTGCCGGGGAGCATAGCTATATTTGTTCAGTCACTTGGGATTATTATGTATTTATCAATATGAAGAATCTGAAGGATACAAAAACCAAGATCGTTCCCTCTAGGATGAGGGGAGGTAAGGAACTGCCATCACACTCTGCACTTGATTCACCTTCTGTTTTGAGTAGACTTGCAACACCACCACATGCTATTAATCCTGATATGTCACAAGTTATTGATGATGCTACTTATTCTATGAATGCTACTCATGATGATGCTAGTACCTTGCTTGATGATAATATGCCACTAGGTGAATTTCTTGATGAACAAATTGCTAGAGCTAAAGATATTGAGAATGCTGAAACTTATGAAATTATTGAAACTGATGAAGTACTTGAAACTGAAAATCTTGAAACACCTATTAGACCTAGCTCTCCTAGATATGAATTGCCTAAGATACCTGAAGGTTATGTTATGGATGAGGAGACAACTAGAGATTTTTTTTGCTTGCAATGATAGAGATGATCTTAAGAAATTACTATGCAAACTGAAAGAAAAATCTTTGAATGCTAGAATGAAATTTCATTCTAAGTTTGCTACTTCACCTATCTTTATTGACGATAAGGATTATGAATTCTCTGTCGACCCAGAGTTAGTTACTTTGGTTGAATCTGATCCTTTCCACGGCTATGAAACTGAAAATGTTGTGGCACATCTTACTAAATTGAATGATATAGCCACCCTATTTGCTCATGATGAGAAGATTCGCTACTACTATATTCTCAAGTTATTTCCGTTCTCATTAAAGGGTGATGCTAAGATATGGTACAATACCCTTGCTCCTGGTTGTGTGTGTAGTCCCCAGGATATGATTTATTACTTCTCTGAAAAATATTTTCTTACTCACAAGAAACAAGCTGCATTACAGGAAATATTTAATTTTGTGCAAATTGAAGAAGAGAGTCTCCCACAAGCTTGGGGGAGGCTTCTCCAATTGCTTAATACTTTGCCTGATCATCCTTTTAAGAAAAATGAAATACTTGATATCTTCTATAATGGACTAACCGATGCTTCTAGGGACTTCCTAGATAGTTGTGCTGGTTGTGTTTTTAGGGAACGAACTGTTGAACAAGCTGAGGAATTATTGAATAACATATTGAAAAATTATGATGATTGGACTCTTCCTAAACCACCGCCTAAACCCACTCCGAAGAAGAGGGGTATCTTATATCTCAGTCCTAAAGATATGTAAGAGGCAAAGAAAATTGTGAAGGAAAGAGTTATTTAAGCAGAGGATGTTGAAAATTTACCTCCTATTGAAGAGATACATGGACTTGACAAGCCACCACCAAAGGTGGTAGAGGTAAACTCTTTAATGAAATTTGATGAAAGTGATATCCCTTACAATAAACATCCTAGTCAATGCCTTTATGAGTTTGACAACTACATTAGAAAACAAGATCACTTCAATGAAAATGTTATGGAATAATTGAAATATAATTCTAATATGATTGCTCTCTTGAGTGACTTGTTATTCAGAATTATTAATGATGTAAGATATGTAGGGAAACATGCTTCTATGGTTCAAACTCAACTAGAACAAGTTGCTAAATCTCAAAGAGAGTTGCTTAGTGAAATGAATAATAATATGAATGACTTTGCTGTTAGAGTAGCAACCAGAGGAGGTAAAATGACTCAGGAACCACTTTATCCTGAGGGACACCCTAAGAGAATTGAACAAGACTCTCAAAGAATTAATACTGATGCACCTAGTCCTTCTAGAAGAAAGAAGAAAAAGGAAAATGATAGGACTTTGCATACCTGTAGTGAACCTGAAGTAGAATAACCTCCTGATAATAATGATGCTTCTATTTCTGATGCTGAAACTCAATCTGGTAATGAACACTAATCTAGTGATATTGAAAAAGATAATGATGATGTTCATGAAGACACTCAACCAGACAATGATAAACAACTAGATAATGATGTTGAAATAGAACCAGCTGTTGATCTTGATAACCTATAACCTAAAAATAAAAGATATGATAAAAGAGACTTTGTTGCTAGAAAACATGGAAGAGAAAGAGAACCATGGGTTCAAAAACCCATGCCCTTTCCACCTAAATCAACTAAGAAAAAAGATGATGAAGAATTTGAACGCTTTGCTGAAATGCTTAGGCCAGTCTTTTTGCGCACTCGCTTGACTGATATTTTAAAGATGGCACCTTATGCAAAATATATGAAAGACATCATCACCAATAAGAGAAAAATACTGAAGCTGAAATATCCACCATGCTTGCTAATTATTCTTTTAAGGATGGAGTACCTAAAAAACTTGGAGACCCGGGAATACCAAATATACCTTGCTCCATCAAAATAAATTATGTTAAAACTGCTTTGTGTGATCTAGGAGCTGGTGTTAGTGTTATGCCCTTCTCCTTATATAAAAGACTTGATTTGAATAAACTCACACCTACTGAAATATCTTTGCAAATGGCTGACAAATCAACTGCCATACCTATCGATATTTGTGAGGATGTGCCCATTATTGTTGTTGCAAATGTTACTATCTTAACTGACTTTGTTATACTTGAGATGCCCGAGGACGATAACATGTCGATTATCCTTGGTAGACCCTTTTTGAATACTGCAGGGGCTGTTATTGATTGCAATAAAAGCAAGGTCACTTTTCATATCAATGGTAATGAACATACGGTGCACTTTCCGAAGAAACAATTCCAAGTGAATGGTATTGAAAAATATCCGACACTCACTATTGGAAGTTTTCAACTACCTCTACCTACTGCCAAAAAGAAATATGAAATGCTTATTGTTGGGGACATGCATATCCCTGTTGAGGTAACTTAGTGTTTTACGAAAGTTCTTCGGTTTCATGCTAATCGAAAGTGGTTGTTAATAACTTGATCAACCTTATTAATGGATCATTTTTGAGAGGTATGAAGTTGATGAATTTAGTAAGCACAACCTTCTGCTTTTATTTTCTGTTTTTCTTAGTTAAATAAAATAAAATGCCATGTTTTGTCTGTTTTCTGAATTTCCCATGCAATAAAAAAATGACCCAAAAATAAAAGTTCTCAGCATGTCCTGAAAATTTAATACGATTTTTTTTTCTGAATATTTAAGAATTTATAGTGCAAATAACATGAGAGGGGGTGCACCAGGTGGGCACAACCCACTTGGGCGTGCCAGCAGCCCCAGGCGCGCCCTGGTGGGTTGTGGTCCCCACGTGGGCCCCCTCACTTATCTCTTTAGCCCATGTCATCACCTACCTCTAGAAAAAAGCACCACTGTTCTCTCTCTTGTGTTCTTGCTCTCAAACCCACGGATTTCAATCTCTTTGCTTGAAGCTCCGTTTCCGAAACTGTGTTGGGGGATTGCTACTTGGTATGTGACTCCTCCATTGCTCCAATTAGTTTTTGCTTTAGTGGATTATATTTTGAATAATTAGCTACTCTTGGTGCTGCTGTAGACGAGCTTGCATGTTGAATTCTATGTAGTTTGAATGCTTAATATGGCCTCTATGCATCCCTATGAGTAGTTGCTATCAATCTTGTGAAGTTTTGTTGACAAAGATTTTGTGGACTAAATTTTTTAGAATTTTATTCATAGGAATAAGATGAGTTTCTTTAGGAAGTTTGCTTCCAAGAAGAGCTCTAAGGGAGTCATTGGACAATGATCTCCACACTCAGAGAATGGCGGAGGTGCGGCCGTGCGAATGGCCGCATAACCCCTTCATGGATGGAGCCGGGATCCGTCAAGAGTTTGCACAATTTGCTGCTAATGCTGGTCTCACCGACTTCATCGCAGCTGAGTGTGAACAATACCATCTCCTTACAAATTCCTTTGTGCAAAGTTTTCATTTTCTGAGTAGGAATAACCCCCCTGAGGTTCAGTTTAATTTATATGCTGAGACCCGTCAGATACCACTTACTGATTTTTGTGACATATGCTTGATCCCTTCTGACGGGGAAATAAGAGAGCCTAGGCCTGCAGAGTTCGAGGGCTTTTATCGTACTCTGTCAGTGGGAGATGGGAGAGGCGTGTCTAGTGTCACCGCTACTAGTTTGCAGTTTCCTACCGTACATTATTTTGCTCTATTTATTGCTAAGTGTTTAATTGCTAGAGAGAAGGTCGGTGCACTCTATGCTCCGGACTTTGCCATCTTACATCGTGCACTTTACGGTGATAATAGCTATAGCCTTGGGGCTATTATTGCATGTCGCTTGCACCTTAACAGATCCAAAGGCAAAATTCATGGCGGTATTTATGCTACTCATTTAGTGAGTCACTTTAATGTTCAGATCCGCGAACATGATTATTGTTTACCCAAGGTTTATCTAGATCACCAGGCGATGAAGGATCACCAGTTTACTGATATTGATGATTCCATTAACCATATTCCTTACAACCTAGTTTTCAGTGAGGATACCCGTGATATTATTCCGTTGCCTGCACCTGCCTTGTTTGATTCTTTTGCCAGGGGAGGATACAGGATCATGCCTGAGGACATTATTGCTTACCGGAACAACCAGGCAGCAGCTGAGGAGGAACCTCAGGAGTGGGACGCTCAGGTTCCCGCTGCACAACACTTCGAGATTGGACTGGAGGGCTACTATGAGTGGTGATCACCAAGCTAGGCCAAAAGCCTAAGCTTGGGGGAGTACGTGTTTTCACCGACATTACATTCATGTTCACACATTTCATTCCAGTTGTCGTTGTTTACACTTTTTCATTGTATTATCCACGCTAGATTTATTTTCTCGCTTTCTTCTTGTGTGTTTGAAAAACTTTGTGGAAACCCAAAAATATTTCTCGCTTCTTTTCATTTTTTCTTTCTAGTCTAATTTAGCTATAATGTTAAAAAGAAAACCCAAAAAGATTTCCTTGTTCTTCTTTTGCTTTTTGGGAGCTCTCCCGTGTAAATAGTTTTTCTTGTTTTTATTTTTTCTTTCTTTAATTTTCTTTCTTCAAGAAAAACTAAAAACTCCAAAAATATTTCAGTGTGTTTCACTGAAATTCTTTTCTTTTTATTGAGTCATATCGAGGAGAAGACCACGATGAAAATGTTGAGTGGCTCTCATATGCATTTGTATCGATCTAACAAAGAGCCCATATTACCTTGTCTTCTCCTTTTGAATAAAATGTTTGCAGATTCCAGCTTAGTCCACGACACTCTTGCACTATTATTATTTTCATATCATTCGGTCATGCAAGTGAAAGGCAATAATGACGATACTTGATGAACTGGATGTGGCAGAGAGAAACGGGTATGAACTCAACTTGTTCTGTTTTTGTAAATATGTTTAACCTAGTATCCATGATTCAGCATATTATGATCAAACATGTTTGCAATGACAATTAGAGATTATAGTTTCTCATGCCATGCTTAAGTAGCTAGGAGTGAATAATGATTTATCTTTGATGTCAACATGCATTAAAATGATTGTGATGTAATATGATGATATGGTATCCTCCTCTGAATGTTTCAAGTGGCTTGACTTGGCACATGTTCATGCATGTAGTTGAATCAAAACCAACATATCCTCTACGATATTTATGTTCATGGTGTCCATATCCTACTCATGCTAGTATTCAATGTTAATTATGCATAACGCATGTTCATGACCGTTTTCACTCTCTAGCTAGCCGCTTCTCAACCTATTTGCTAGCCTTCATCTGTACTAAGCGGGAATACTGCTTGTGCATCAAAATCCTAAAACCCAAGTTATTCCAGACGAGTCCACCATATCTACCTATATGTGGTATTACCCTGCCGTTCTAAGTAAATTTGCATGTGCCACCTCTAAAAACTTCAAATAAACATCCGTTTTTGTGTGCCTGGATTGTTCATAGAGCGACAGGAGGTAGTCGGTATCTTCCATGCTAAGTGAGTTATTCTCATGATGAGTGTTTATTCACTCGTCCTTGCACGAGAGGGGCGGTAATAGGGATTCCCAGTCCCGAAATAAAAAATTGCAAATAATTAAACAAAACTCCCCCAGGACTGATGTTGGTATGGACGGTACCCATGGATTCGGCTAGCCGTGGAGTGTGTTTGTTTGTGGAAGGGGGAGTAAACCTTTACTTTTATCTCTTGGAAACCGCCACTAATGTGTTTAGCATGGAAGATATCGATAACTTTTGTTTGTGACGTAAACAAGAAGGGTGCATTTCAAAAAATTACATTTATCTCTGTTTTAAAAATCTGAGCTCTAGCACCGCTACAAATCCCTGCTTCCCTCTGCGAAGGGACTATCTATTTAATTTTATATTGAGTCATCACCTTCTCAAATAAGCACCAGATCTTAGAGCACTATTGTCATCCTCATGCATTGTGCATAGTTAATGTTGGATGCATCATGACTGGATCTTTTCTACCATGAAGTACAATGTTTAGTCGCTGCTTGAACTTTGGAGGTGCTCTGCATTTATGTTTTGCGGTCTCAGAAAGGGCTAGCGAGATACCACTGTTGTCATATTATATCACGGTTGTTTTGACAAAGTGTTGTCATTTGAGATATTTTATTATTGCTCGCTAGTTGCTTATGCTATTGATATGAGTTAATATAATTTCTAAGAGTTATTGTTGACATGGTTAGTCATAATCTTTGGTGAAAACATGGGTGCTACTTAAGCTTATTTATGTAAACAAGAACAAAAGAGTTCGTAAAAGTTTTTCTTTTTCACTTTCAGTTTGTCAACTGAATTGCTTGAGGACAAGCAAAGGTTTAAGCTTGGGGGAGTTTATACGTCTCCGTCGTATCTACTTTTCCTAATGCTTTTGCTCTTGTTTTGGACTCTAATTTGCATGATTTCAATGAAACTAACCCGGACTAACGCTGTTTTCAGCAGAATTACCATGGTGTTGTTTTTGTGCAGAAATAAAAGTTCTCGGAATGGAACGAAACTTTTTGGAGATTTATTTTACAATAAAAGAAAAATACTGGAGCCAAGAACCACCGGAGGGGGGCCCCTGGGTGAGCACAACCCACTAGGGCGTGCCCCCCCTCCAGGCGTGCCCAGGTGGGTTGTGCCCACCTGGTGGCCCGTAGACCTGATACGTCTCCGTCGTATCTACTTTTCCTAATGCTTTTACTCTTGTTTTGGGCTCTAATTTGCATGATTTGAATGAAACTAACCCGGACTGACGGTGTTTTCAGTAGAACTACCATGGTGTTGTTTTTGTGCAGAAATAAAAGTTCTCGGAATGGAACAAAATTTTTTGGAGATTTTTTATGAAATAAAAGAAAAATATTGGAGCCAAGAACCACCGGAGGGGGGACCCTGGGTGAGCACAACCCACCAGGGCGTGCCCCCTCCTAGCGCGCCCAGGTGGGTTGTCCCCACCAGGTGGCCCCGCAGACCCTATGTCCGATGCTATAAAATCACATTTTCACAGAAAAAAATCAGGGATAAAGAATTATCGCGTTTCATGATACGGAGCCGCCGCCACCTCCTGTTCTTCATTGGGAGGCCAGATCTGGAGCCCGTTTGGGGCTCCGGAGAGGGGAATCTTCGATATTCATCATCACCAACCCTTCTCCATCGCCAATTCCATGATGCTCCCCACCGGGAGTGAGTAATTCCATCGTAGGCTCGCTGGTCGGTGAGGGAGTTGGATGAGATTCATCATGTAATCGAGTTAGTTTTGTTAGGGCTTGATCCCTAGTATCCATTATGTTCTGAGATTGATGTTGCTAAGAATTTGCCATGCTTAATGCTTGTCACTTTGGGCCTGGGTGCCATGATTTCAGATCTGAACCGTTTATGTTATCACCATTATATCCATGTTCTAGATCCGATCTTGCAAGTTATAGTCCCCTATTACGTGTTATGATCCGTAAACCCCAGAGTGACAGTATTCGGGATCCTTTTCGGTGATGACCGTAGTTTGAGGAGTTCATGTATTCACTATGTGCTAATGCTTTGTTCTGGTTCTCTATTAAAAGAGGCCTTAATATCCCTTAGTTTCCTTATGGACCCCGCTGCCACGGGAGGGTAGGACAAAAGATGTCATGCAAGTTCTTTTCATAAGCACGTATGACTACTTACGGAATACATGCCTACATTATATTTATGAATTGGAGCTAGTGCCACATCGCCCTAGGTTATGATTGTTATATGATGAATATGATCCAACGAATTCACCGATCGAATTATCCTTATATTGTTCTTGCTAAGTTACTACTGTTGTTACTGTTACACTTGCTACAAAATCATTGCTATCACTGTTACCGTTACTGTTACTATTATTGCTGCTATCAAAACTATCATATTACTTTGCTACTGATCTTATTGCTGCTGATAATTAATCTCCAGGTGTGGTTGAATTGACAACTCAGCTGCTAATACCTACAAATATTCTTTGGCTCCCCTTGTGTCGAATCTATAAAGTTGGGTTGAATACTCTACCCTCGAAAACTGTTGCGATCCCCTATACTTGTAGGTTATCAAGACCTTTTTCTGGCGCCGTTGCCGGGGAGCATAGCTATATTTGTTGAGTCACTTGGGATTATTATCTATTTATCACTATGAAGAATCTAATGGATACAAAAACTAAGATCGTTCCCTCTAGGATGAGGGGAGGTAAGGAACTGCCATCACACTCTGCACTTGATTCACCTTCTGTTTTGAGTAGACTTGCAACACCACCACATGCTATTAATCCTGATATGTCACAAGTTATTGATGATGCCACTTCTATGAATGCTACTCATGATGATGCTAGTACCTTGCTTAATGATGGTGTGCCACTAGGTGATTTTCTTGATGAACAAATTGCTAGAGCTAAAGATATTGAGAATGCTGAAACTGATGAAATTGTTGAAACTAATGAAATGCGTGAAATTGAAAATCTTGAAACACCTATTAGACCTAGCTCTCCTAGATATGAATTGCCTAAGGTACCTGAAGGTTATGTTATGGATGAGGAGACAGCTACAGATTTTCTTGCTTGCAATGATAGAGATGATCTTAAGAAATTATTGTGCAAACTGAAAGAGAAATCTTTGAATGCTAGAATGAAATGTGATCCTAAGTTTGCTACTTCACCTATCGTTGTTGATGATAAGGATTATGAATTCTCTGTCGACCCAGAGTTGATTACTTTGGTTGGATCTGATCCTTTCTATGGTTATGAAACTGAAACTGTTGTGGCACACCTTACTAAATTAAATGATATAGCCACCCTATTTGCTCATGATGAGAAGATTCGCTACTACTATATCATCAAATTATTTCTGTTCTCATTAAAGGGTGATGCTAAGATATTAATTATCTGCATTTCTATCGATCTAACAAAGAGCCCATATTACCTTGTCTTCTCCTTTTGAATAAAATGTTTGCAGATTCCAGCTTAGTCCATGACACTCTTGCACTATTATTATTTTCATATCATTCGGTCATGCAAGTGAAAGGTAATAATGACGATACTTGATGAACTGGCTGTGGTAGAGAGAAACGGGTGACTCAACTTGTTCTGTTTTTGTAAATATGTTTAACCTAATATCCATGATTCAGCATATTATGATCAAACATGTTTGCAATGACAATTAGAGATTATAGTTTCTCATGCCATGCTTAAGTAGCTAGGAGTGAATAATGATTTATCTTGGATGTCAACATGCATTAAAATGATTGTGATGTAGTATGATGATATGGTATCCTCCTCTGAATGTTTCAAGTGGCTTGACTTGGCACATGTTCATGCATGTAGTTGAATCAAAACCAACATAGCCTCTACGATGTTTATGTTCATGGTGTCCATATCCTACTCATGCTAGTATTCAATGTTAATTATGCATAACGCATGTTCATGACCGTTTTCGCTCTCTAGCAGGCCGCTTCTCAACCTATTTGCTAGCCTTCACCTGTACTAAGCGGGAATACTGCTTGTGCATCAAAATCCTAAAACCCAAGTTATTCCAGACGAGTCCACCATATCTACCTATATGTGGTATTACCCTGCCGTTCTAAGTAAATTTGCATGTGCCACCTCTAAAAACTTCAAATAAACATCCGTTTTTGTGTGCCTGGATTGTTCATAGAGCGACAGGAGGTAGTCGGTATCTTCCATGCTAAGTGAGTTATTCTCATGATGAGTGTTTATTCACTCATCCTTGCACGAGAGGGGTGGTAATAGGGATTCCCAGTCCCGAAATAAAAAATTGCAAATAATTAAACAAAACTCCCCCAGGACAGATGTTGGTATGGACGGTACCCATGGATTCGGCTAGCCGTGGAGTGTGTTTGTTTGTGGAAGGGGGAGTAAACCTTTACTTTTATCGCTTGGAAACCGCCACTAATGTGTTTAGCATGGAAGATATCGATAACTAATGGTCGTGAAGTAAACAGGAAGGGTGCATTTCTCAAAATTTCACTTATCTCTGTTTTAAAAATCTGAGCTCAGGCACCGCTGCAAATCACTGCTTCCCTCTGCGAAGGGACTATCTATTTAATTTTATGTTGTGTCATCACCTTCTCAAATAAGCACCAGATCTGAGAGCACTATTGTCATTCTCATGCATTGTGTATAGCTAATGTTGGATGCATCATGACTGGATCTTTTCTACCATGAATTACAATATTTAGTCGCTGCTTGAACTTTGGAGGTGTTCTGCGTTTATGTTTTGCGATCTCAGAAAGGGCTAGCGAGATACCACTGTTGTCATATTATATAACGATTGTTTTGACAAAGTGTTGTCTTTTGAGATATTTTATTATTGCTCGCTAGTTGCTTATGCCATTGATATGGGTTAATATAATTTTTAAGAGTTATTGTCGACATGGTTAGTCATAATATTTGCTGAAAACATGGGTGCTACTTAAGCTTATTTATGTAAACAAGAGCAAAAGAGTTCGTAAAAGTTTTTCTTTTTCACTTTCAGTTTATCAACTAAATTGCTTGAGGACAAGCAAAGGTTTAAGCTTGGGGGAGTTGATACATCTCCGTCGTATCTACTTTTCCTAACGCTTTTACTCTTGTTTTGGACTCTAATTTGCATTATTTGAATGAAACTAACCCGGACTGGCGCTATTTTCAGCAGAACTACCATTGTGTTATTTTTGTGTAGAAATAGAATTTCTCGGAATGGAACGAAACTTTTTGGAGATTTTTTATGGAATAAAAGAAAAATACTGGAGCCAAGAACCACCGGAGGGGGGCCCCTGGGTGAGCACAACCCACCAGGGCGCCCCCCTCCTGGCTCGCCCAGGTGGGTTGTCCCCACATGGTGGCCCCGCAGACCCTATCTCCGACGCTATAAAATCACATTTTCAGAGAAAAAAATCAGGGAGAAAGAATTATCGCGTTTCACGGTACGGAGCCGCTGCCACCTGCTGTTCTTCATTGGGAGGCCAGATCTGGAGCCCGTTTGGGGCTCCGGAGAGGGGAATCTTTGATCTTCGTCATCACCAACCCTTCTCCATCACCAATTCCATGATGCTTCCCACCGGGAGTGAGTAATTCCTTCGTAGGCTCGCTGGTCGGTGAGGGAGTTGGATGAGATTCATCATGTAATCGAGTTAGTTTTGTTAGAGCTTGATCCCTAGTATCCATTATGTTCTGAGATTGATGTTGCTATGACTCTGCCATGCTTAATGCTTATCACCTTGGGCCCGGGTGCCATGATTTCAGATCTGAACCGTTTATGTTATCACCATTACATCCATGTTCTAGATCCAGTCTTGTAAGTTATAGTCACCTATTACGTGTTATGATCCGTAAACCCCGGAGTGACAGTATTCGGGATAGTTTTCGGTGATGACCGTAGTTTGAGGAGTTCATGTATTCACTATGTGCTAATGCTTTGTTCCGGTTCTCTATTAAAAGGAGGCCTTAATATCCCTTAGTTTCCTTATGGACTCCGCTGCCACGGGAGGGTAGGACAAAAGATGCCATGCAAGTTCTTTCCATAAGCACGTATGACTATTTACGGAATACATGCCTACATTATATTTATGAACTGGAGCTAGTGCCGCATCGCCCTAGGTTATGACTGTTATATGATGAATATCATCCAACGAATTCACCGATCCAATGCCTAAGAATTTTCCTTATATTGTTCTTGCTAAGTTACTACTGCTACTATTACTGTTACACTTGCTACAAAATCATTGCTATCACTGTTACCGTTACTGTTACTATTATTGCTGCTATCAAAACTGTCATGTTACTTTGCTACTGATCATATTGCTGCAGATAATTAATCTCCAGGTGTGGTTGAATTGACAACTCAGCTGCTAATACCTGCAAATATTCTTTGGCTCCCCTTGTGTCGAATCTATAAATTTGGGTTGAATACTCTACCAACGAAAACTATTGTGATCCCCTATACTTGTAGGTTATCAAGACCCTGACTCTGACTCCTTAAATACCTATATTTGGAGAGAAAAATCTGGGAGAAAGAATTATCACGTTTCACGATACAAAGCCGCCGCAACCTCCTGTTCTCCATCGGGAGGCCAGATCTGGAGCCCGTTTGGGGCTCCGGAGAGGGGGATCTTCGGTCTTCGTCATCACCAACCCTTCTCCATCGCTAATTCCATGATGCTCCCCACCGGGAGTGATTAATTCCTTCATAGGCTCGCTGGTCGGTGAGGAGTTGGATGAGATTCATCATGTAATCGAGTTAGTTTTGTTAGGGCCTGATCCCTAGTATCCACTATGTTCTGAGATTGATGTTGTTATGACTTTGCCATGCTTAATGCTTGTCACTAGGGCCTGAGTGCCATGATTTTAGATCTGAACCATTTATGTTTTCACCATTATATCTATGTTCTAGATCCGATCTTGCAAGTCATATTCACCTATTACGTGTTATGATCCGTAAACCCTGGTGTGACAATAGTCGGGATACTTTCCGGTGATGACCGTAGTTTGAGGAGTTCATGTATTCACTATGTGTTAATGCCTTGTTCTGAATCTCTATTAAAAGGAGGCCTTAATATCCCTTAGTTTCCTTATGGACCCCGCTGCCACGGGAGGGTAGGACAAAAGATGTCATGCAAGTTCTTTCCATAAGCACGTATGACTATTTACGGAATACATGCCTACATTATATTTATGAACTGGAGCTAGTTTTGTATTGCCCTAGGTTATGACTGTTATATGATGGATATCATCCAATGAATTCACCGATCCAATGCCTACGAATTTCCACATATTGTCCAATGCCTACGAATATCATCCAACGAATTCACCGATCCAAGGAAAAAAAATTGTGAAGTGGGGGAGATGAAAATGAGAGGCAAATGGCAAATAATGTAAATTGTAAGGAGATGAGATTTGTGATTAGGAACCTGATAGATGTTGATGATGTTTCCCCGGCAACGGCGCCAGAAATTACTTTTGATGTCGCTTGAACTACGTCGGTATTTCCCCAAAGAGGAAGGGATGATGCAGCACAACTACGGTAGGTATTTCCCGAAGTTATGAAACCAAGATATCAATCTAGTAGGAGAACCAAGCAACACTATGTAAACGGTACCTGCACACAATGAACAAATACTTGCAACCCGACGCGTAAGAGGGGTTGTCAATCCCTCCACGGTAAAAAGATAGATAAATTTGTGGTAGATTGGATAAATAGATCTCGATAAAACACAAAAAAAAGTAATAAAAAAGTGCAACAAGGTATTTTTGTGTTTTTGGAATAATAGATCTGAAAATAAAAGCAAATAAAAATAGATCTTAAAGCAAATATGATAAAGAATAGACCCGGGGGCCGTAGATTTCACTAGTGGCTTCTCTCAAGAAAATAGCACACGGCGGGTAAACAAATTACTGCTGGGCAATTGATAGAAGATCGAATAATTTTGACGATATCCAAGGCAATGACCAATATATAGGCATCACGTCCAGGATTAGTAGACCGACTCCTGCCTGCATCTACTACTATTACTCCACACATCGACCGCTATCCAGCTTGCATCTATTGTATTAAGTTCATGAAAAAATGGAGTAATGCAATAAGAATGATGGCATGATGTAGACGAGATCTATTCATGTAGGAATAGCCCCCATCTTGTTATCCTTAATAGCAATGATACATGAGTGTCTTGCTGCCCCTTCTGTCACAGGGAAAGAACACCGCAAGATCGAATCCATCACAATGCACCTCTTCCCATGGCAAGAAAAATCGATCTAGTTGGCCTAACCAAACCAAAGATTCGAAGAAGAAATACGAGGCTATAAATAATCATGCATATAAGAGATCAAAGAAAACTCAAATAATATTCATGGATATAGATCTGATCATAAACTCAAAGTTCATCGGATCCCAACAAACACACCATAAAAATGAGTTACATCAAATAGATCTCCAAGAGACCATTGTATTGAGAATCAAAAGAGAGAGAGGAAGCCATCTAGCTACTGCCTACGGACCCGTAGGTCTATGATGAACTACTCACGCATCATCAGAGAGGCACCAATGAGGATGATGAACCCCTCCGTGATGGTGTCTAGATTAGATCTCGTGGTTCTGAAACTTGCGGCGGCTAGAATTGTGTTTCGTCGACTCCCCTAGGGTTTCTGGAATATTTGGGAATTTATAGGGCGAAGAGGCGATGCGGGGGGTCACCGAGGGGGGCACAACCCCCTGGGCGCGCCTGGGCCTCCTAGCGCGCCCTGGTGGGTTGTTCCCACCTCGGGCCTCCCCTCTGGTACTTCTTTGGCCCACTAGGTGTCTTCTGGTCCAGAAAAAATCTCCAAAAAGTTTCGCTGCGTTTGGACTCCATTTGGTACTGATATTCTGTGAAGTAAAAAACAAGCAAAAAACAGCAACTGGCACTAGGCACTATGTCAATAGGTTAGTCCCAAAAAATGATATAAAGTTGCTATAAAATGATTGTAAAACATCCAAGAATGATAATATAACAGCATGGAAGAAGCAAAAATTATAGATACGTTGGAGACCTATCAGCATCCCCAAGCTTAATTCCTACTCGTCCTCGAGTAGGTAAATGATAAAAACAGAATTTTTGATGTGGAATGGCGCCTAACATATTCATCACATATTCTTTTCTTTTGTAGCAAGGACATTTTGACTTTTATATGGTTCAAAGTAATAGTCTAGTTTTGACATGGAGATTTCAATACTCAAGCATATCAACAAGCAACCATGTCTTTCAAAATATCAACACTAAAGAAAGTTATCCCTAGCCCATCATGCTCAATCATTGGTCCATTCATGAAACACACTCGCATATTAGCTACATCCAATGCTCAAGTACGATCATAGTGCCCCTTAGTTGGTGCTTTATAAGAGAAGATGGAGACTCAAATAAAAATAAAAATTGCATAAAGTAAATAGATAGGCCCTTCGCAGAGGGAAGTAGGGATTTGTAGAGGTGCCAGAGCTCAAGGCTCAAATTGAGAGATAAATTTTTTTGAGAGGCATACTTTTCCCGTCAACGAAAATGACCGAGTAATTCCCAACACTTTCCATGCTAGATATATCATAGGCGGTTCCCAAACAGAAAATAAAGTTTATTCCTTTTTCCACCATACTTTCACATTCCACGGCTAGCCGTATCCACGGGTACCGTCCATACCAACACTTTCCAAGGAATTTATTATTTGACAACATAAAGTAAATTTATTTTTCATTTCGGGAATGGGCATCCCTATTTCCGCCGTACTCTCGTGCAATGACAAGTGAATAAACACTCATCTTGAGAATAACACATCTAGCATGGAAAATATTGGCCACCCCTTGCCGCTTCATGAGCAGTACGAGCACACAAAAAGGAAATTCATTTTGAAAATTAGAGATGGCACATAAAATTTTTCTTAGAATGGCATGGAAATACCGCATATAGGTAGGTATGGTGGACTCATATGGCAAAACTGGGTTTAAAGATTTTGTATGCCCAAGTAGTATTTCTACTTAGTACAAGTGGAGGCTAGCAAAAAGATTGAGAAGCAACCAACCAAGAAACGAAAAATCACATAAGCGAGCATTAAGCATAACTAACACCGAATAATGCACCACAAGTAGGATGTAATTTCATTGCATAACTATTGACTTTCGTGCTTGCATAGGGAATCACAAACCTTAACACCAATATTCTTACTAAAGGATAATTACTCACCAACATGACTCACATATCACTATCATCATATCTCAAAACTATTACAAAGAATCAAATTTATTTTGTCTAATGATCTTCATGAAAGTTTTTATTATATCCCTCTTGAATATCTATCACTTTGGGACTAGTTTCATATATTGCAATTGCTTTTAACAAGCTCAAACAAATTTAAGTGGAGAACATGAGCATAAAAATTTTCGTCTCTCAAAATAATATAAGTGAAGCATGAGAGAATTTCTTCAGAAATTTACTAATTCTCAAATAGATCTAAGTGAAGCATGAGAGCATTTCTTCAAAAATATTAAAGCACACAATGCTCAAAAAGATATAAGTGAAGCACTAGAGCAATTCCATAGCTCAAAAAATTTAAGTGAAGCATAAAGAGCAATTCTAACAAATCATAGCATAATTTTGGCTCTCTCAAATAGGTGTGTCCAGCAAGGATACTTGTGACAAACTAAAAAGAAAAATAAGCAAAGACTCATACGGTATAATACAAGACACTCCAAGCAAAACTCATGATATGTGACAAATAAAAATATAGTTCCAAGTAAAATACCGATGGCCGTTAGAAGAAAGAGGGGATGCCTTCCGGGGCATCCCCAAGCTTAGTTGCTTGGTTCTCCTTGAATATAAACTTGGGGTGCCGTGGGCATCCCCAAGCTTAGGCTCTTTTCACTCCTTATTCCTTCATCCATTGCGATCTCTCCCAAAACTTGAAAACTTCAATCACACAAAACTTAACAAAAACTTCATGAGATCCGTTAGTATAAGAAAACCAATATTTACTTTAAGTACTGTTGCAAACGCATTCAAATTTTGTTATTGCATTATATCTACTGTATTCTAACTTTGCCATGGCTTATATCCCCCTACACAATCCATAGATTCATCAAAATAAGCACACAATGCAAAGAAATCAGAATCTGTCAAAAACAGAACAGTCTGTAAAGATGCGAATTGTTCTCATACTTATGTCACTCCAAAAATTCTGAAAACTATGGAAACCATAGGAATTTGTATATCAATCTTGTGTAAAAAATGCAGAATTTTTCGTCGCTTCTGTGAATTCAAACAATTCTGTTACTGGACGCGAAAGTTTCTGTTTTTCAACAGGATCAAATCAACTATCACCAAAGCTATCCCAAAGGCTTTACTTGGCACAAACACTAATTAAAACATAAAAAACACAATCATAACAGAGGCATAATTGTGCAAACACTAAAGAACAGAAAGAAAAAGGCAAAAATAAATTTTATTCATTGGGTTGCCTCCCAACAAGCGCTTTTATTTAAAGCCTCTCAGCTAGGCATTGATAATTTTGATGATGCTCGCATGAAAGACAAGATTTGAAACACAAAGAGAGCATCATAGTACATGTGACAAACATATTTAAGTCTAACATACTTCTGATACATAGGGATTTTATAAGCAAACAAATTATCAAGATAATAAATATATAGCATATGCAAGGAAGAAGAAAGAAACAAAAGCAATCTCAACATAACGAGAGGTAAATTAGTAACATGAAAATTTCTACAACCATATTTTGCTCGCTCATAATAATTACGTGTAGGATCATAATCAAATTCAATAATATAGCTATCATATAAAATTTTCTCTTCATGATCCACATGCATAAAAGTTTTATAATCTTCCAAGATAGTGGGATTAACATCAACTAATGTCATGACCTCTCCAAACCCACTTTCATCAAAAAAATTGTAAGATTGAACACTCTCCAAATATGTGGGATTATTTTTACCTAAAGTTGATGCTCTTCCAAACCCACTTACAATATTATTGCAAACATTATTATCAATATCATATTCATCATGAGGCTTAAATAAATTTTCAAGATCATAAGAAGAATCGCCCCAATCATGATCATTGCAATAAGTAGTGGACATAGTAAAATTAGCATCCCCAAGATTGGGGTTTTGCATATTATTAGCACAATTGACATTAATAGAATTTATAGTAAAATCATTGCAATCATGCTTTTCGTTCAAGGAGCTATCATGAATCACTTCATAAATTTCTTCATCACAATTTTTAGATTCACGAATCTCAAGCAAAACTTTATAAAGATAATCTAGTGAACTCAATTCACTAGCAAATGGTTCATCATAATTGGATCTTTTGAAAAGATTAGCAAGTGGATGAGGATCCATATCAATAGATTTTTAGCAAGCAAAGATGCAAGCAAATAGAAGACACATGGCAACACAAGCAAAGATAGCAAATAAGATCACAAGCAAACAAAATATCAAACAAGAAAAAGGCAAACAAAAAGAAGGCAAATAAAAAGGCAAATTTTTTGTGAAGTGGGGGAGATTAAAATGAGAGGCAAATGGCAAATAATGTAAATTGCAAGGAGATGAGATTTGTGATTAGGAACCTGATAGATGTTGATGCTGTCTCCCCGACAACGGCGCCAGAAATTCCTTTTGATGTCGCTTGAACTACGTCGGTATTTCCCCAAAGAGGAAGGGATAATGGAGCATAGCTATGGTAGGTATTTCCCTCTGTTATGAAACCAAGGTATCAATCCAGTAGGAGAACCAAGCAACACTATGTAAACGGTACCTGCACACAAAGAACAAATACTTGCAACCCGACGCGTAAGAGGGGTTGTCAATCCCTCCACGGTAAAAAGATAGATTAATTTGTGGTAGATTGGATAAATAGCTCTCGATAAAACGTGAAATAAAATAAGTAATGAAAAAGTGCAGCAAGGTATTTTTGGGTTTTTCGAATAATAGATCTAAAAATAAAAGCGAATAAAAATAGATCTCAAAGCAAATATGACAAAGAATAGACCCCAGGGCCGTAGATTTCACTAGTGGCTTCTCTCAAGAAAATAGCACATGGTGGGTAAACAAATTACTGTTGGGCAATTGATAGAAGATCGAATAATTATGATGATATCCAAGGCAATGATCAATATGTAGGCATCACGTCGAAGATTAGTAGACCGACTCCTGCCTGCATCTACTACTATTAGTCCACACATCGACCGCTATCCAGCATGCATCTAGTGTATTAAGTTCATGGAAAAACGGAGTAATGCAATAAGAACGATGACATGATGTAGATGAGATCTATTCATGTAGGAGTAGCCCCCATCTTGTTATCCTTAATAGCAATGATACATGCGTGTGTTGCTGCCCCTTCTGTCACTGGGAAAGAACACCGCAAGATTGAACCCATCACAAAGCACCTCTTCCCATGGCAAGAAAAATCGATCTAGTTGGCCTAACTAAACCAAAGATTCGAAGAAGAAATACAAGGCTATAAATGATCATGCATATAAGAGATCAAAGAAAACTCAAATAATATTCATGGATATAGATCTGATCATAAACTCAAAGTTCATCGGATCCCAACAAACACACCGCAAAAAGAGTTACATCAAATAGATCTCCAAGAGACCATTGTATTGAGAATCAAAAGAGAGGGAGGAAGTCATCTAGCTAGTGCCTACGGACCCGTAGGTCTATGATGAACTACTCACGCATCATCGGAGAGGCACCAATGAGGATGATGAACCCCTCCGTGATGGTGTCTAGATTGGATCTCATGGTTCTGAAACTTGCGGTGGCTGGAATTGTGTTTCGTCGACTCCCCTAGGATTTCTGGAATATTTGGGAATTTATAGGGCGAAGAGGAGGTGCGGGGGGTCACCGAGGGGAGCACAACCCCCCTGGGCGTGCCTGGGCCTCCTGGTGAGCCCTGGTGGGTTGTGCCCACCTCGGGCTTCCCCCCTAGTACTTCTTTAGCCCACTGGGTGTCTTCTGGTCCAAAAAAATCTCCAAAAAGTTTCGCTGCGTTTGGACTCCGTTTGGTACTGATATTCTACGAAGTAAAAAACAAGGAAAAAACAGCAACTGGCACTGGGCACTATGTCAATAGGTTAGTCCCAAAAAATGATATAAAGTTGCTATAAAATGATTGTAAAACATCCAAGAATGATAATATAACAGCATGGAACAAGCAAAATTTATAGATACGCTGGAGACCTATCGATACGTCCATTTTGCATCATGCTTTTATATTGATATTTATTGCATTATGGGATGTTATTACACATTATGGTACAATACTTATGCCTTTTCTCTCCTATTTTACAAGGTTTACATAAAGAGGGAGAATGCCGGCAGCTAGAATTCTGGACCGGAAAGGAGCAAATCTGAGAGACCTATTCTGCACAACTCCAAAAGTCCTAGAAATTTACGAAGAATTATTTTGGAATATATAATAAATATTGGGCGAAGAAATACAAGAGTGGGACCCACCAGGTGGCCACAAGCCTGGGGGGCACGCCTTACCCCCCCTGGGCGCGCCCCTAGGGTTTGTGGGCCCCCTGGCAGGTCTCCGGTGCCCATCTTCTGCTCTATGGAGAGTTTTGACCTGGAAAAAGTCATAAGGAAGCTTTCGGGATGAAGCGCCGCCGTCTCGAGGCGGAACCTGGGCAGAAGCAATCTAGGGCTCCGGCGGAGCTGTTCTGCCGGGGAAACTTCCCTCCGGGAGGGGGAAATCGAAGCCATCATCATCACCAACGATCCTCTCATCGAGAGGGGGTTATTCTCCATCAACATCTTCACCAGTACCATCTCCTCTCAAACCCTTTTTCATCTCTTGTATCCGATCTTTGTCTCAAAACCTTAGATTGGTACCTGTGGGTTGCTAGTAGTGTTGATTACTCCTTGTCATTGATGCTAGTTGGTTTATTTGGTGGAAGATCATATGTTCAGATCCTTAATGATATTTATTACCCCTCTGATTATGAACATGAATATGCTTTGTGAGTAGTTACGTTTGTTCCTGAGGACATGGGAGAAGTCTTGTTATAAGTAATCATGTGAATTTGGTATTCGTTCGATATTTTGATGAGATGTATGTTGTCTTTCCTCTAGTGGTGTTATGACAACGTCGACTACATGACACTTCACTATGATTTGGGCCTAGGGGAAGGAATTGTGAAGTAATAAGTAGATGATGGGTTGCTAGAGTGACAAAATCTTAAACCCTAGTTTATGCGTTGCTTCGTAAGGGGCTGATTTGGATCCATATGCTTCATGCTATGGTTAGATTTATCTTAATTCTTCTTTCATAGTTGCGGATGCTTGCGAGAGTGGTTAATCATAAGTGGGAGGCTTTTCCAAGTAAGGACAGCACCCAAGCACCGGTCCACCCACATATCAAATTATCAAAGTAACGAACGCGAATAGTATGAGCATGATGAAAACTAACTTGACAATAATTCCCATGTGTCCTCGGGAGCGCTTTGCTTTATATAATAGTTCGACAAGGCTTGTACTTTGCTACAAAAAGGATTGGTCCACCTTGCTGCACCTTTGTTACACTTGTTACTTGTTACCCGTTACGAATTATCTTATCACAAAACTATCTGTTACCGCTAATTTCAGTGCTTGCAGAGAATACCTTGCTGAAAACCGCTTGTCATTTCCTTCTGCTCCTCGTTGGGTTCGACACTCTTACTTATCGAAAGAACTATGATAGATCCCCTATACTTGTGGGTCATCACCTATCAGCTGTCTCGAGGCGGAACTTGGGCAGGAGCACTTTTGCCCTCCGGCGAAGCGATTCCGCCGGGGGAACTTCCCTCCTGGAGGGGGAAATCGAAGCCATCGTCATCACCAACAACCCTCTCATCTTTGGGAGGCCAATCTTCATCAACATCTTCAACAACACCATCTCCTCTCAAACCCTAGTTCATCTCTTGTGTTCAATCTTTGTACCGGAACCTCAGATTGGTACCTGTGGGTGAGTAGTAGTGTTGATTACATCTTGTAGTTTATTACTATATGTTTTATTTGGTGGAATATTATATGTTCAGATCCATTATGCTATTTAATACCCCTCTGATCTTGAGCATTAATATCATTTGTGAGTAGTTACTTTAGTTCTTGAGGTCACGGGAGAAGTCATGTTGCAAGTAATCATGTGAACTTGATATGTGTTCGATATTTCGATGATATGAATGTTGTGATTCCCTTAGTGGTTTCATGTGAATGTCTACTACATGGCACTTCACCATCTTTGGGCCTAAGGGAATGCATTGTGGAGTAGTTATTAGATGATGGGTTGCTAGAGTGACAGAAGCTTAAACCCTAGTTTATGCGCTACTTCGTAAGGGACCGATTTGGATCCAAATGTTTAATGCTATGGTTAGATTTTATCTTAATACTTTTCTCGTAGTTGCGGATCCTTGCGAGGGGGTTAATCATAAGTGGGAGGTTTTTTCAAGTAAGAACAGCACCCAAGCACTGGTCCACCCACATATCAAACTATCAATGTAGCGAACACAAATCAAACCAACATGATGAAAGTGACTTGATGAAATTCCCGTGTGCCCTCAAGAACACTTTGCTTATTATAAGAGACCGTTTTGGCCTGTACTTTGCCACAAATGGATTGGGCTACCTTGCTGCACTTTATTTACCATTACTTGTCCGTTACAAATCATCTTTCTATCAAACTACCTGTTACCGACTATTTTAGTGCTTGTAGAAAATACCTTGCTGAAAACCACTTGTCATTTCCTTCTGCTCCTCGTTGGGTTCTACACTCTTACTTATCGAAAGGACTACGATTGATCCCCTATATTTGTGGGTCATCAAGACTCTTTTCTGGCACCGTGGCCGGGGAGTAAAGCGCTCTTGGTAAGTGGAAATTTGTAAGGAAAAATTTATATTACGTGCTGAAATTTATTGTCACTTGTTACTATGGAAAACCATCCTTTGAGGGGTTTGTTCGGGGTATCTTCACCTCGACCAGAAGCACAATTAGTTGCCCATCAACCTACTTGACCTACTGAAAATATTGGTTATGAAATTCCTTCAGGTATGATAGAACAACTGCTAGCTGATCCTTATGCAGGAGATGGAACAGAACATCCTGATATGCATTTGATATATGTGGATG
Source organism: Thinopyrum elongatum (assembly GCA_011799875.1). Taxonomy (NCBI): domain Eukaryota; kingdom Viridiplantae; phylum Streptophyta; class Magnoliopsida; order Poales; family Poaceae; genus Thinopyrum; species Thinopyrum elongatum. Next base: position 336,996,351 of record CM022297.1, read on the forward strand.
AAATTTGTGAATTATTTAAGCTTGCAAGTTTACCCGGAGATGAAGCTAAGAAGAAGGTTTTCCCTTTATATTTTAATGGAAAAGAATTGACATGGTATAGGCTATGCGATGATATTGGATCTTGGAACTGGAATCGATTGAAATTGGAATTTCACCAAAAAAATTATCCTATGCATCTAGTTCATCGTGATCGGAATTATATATATAATTTTTGGCCTCGTGAAGGATAAAGTAACGCTCCAGCTTGGGGGAGGCTTAAGTCAATGTTATATTCATGCCCCAATCATGAGCTCTCTAGAGAAATTATCATTCAGAATTTTTATGCTCGGCTTTCTCGTGATGATCAATCCATGCTCGATACTTCTTGTACTGGTTCTTTTATGAAGAAGACTATTGAATTCAGGTGGGATCTTTTGGAAAGAATTAAACGCAACTATGAAGATTGGGAACTCGACGAAGGTAAAGAGTCAGGTATTAAGCTTGAATTTGATTGTGTTAAATCTTTTATGAATACCGACGCTTTTAACAACTTTAGCACTAAATATGGACTTGACTCTGAGATAGTAGCCTCTTTCTGTGAATCATTTGCTACTCATGTTGATCTCCCTAAGGAGAAGTGGTTCAAATTTCATCCCCCTATTAAATATGAAATCAAAGAACCGGTCATAGCTAAAAATGAAACTATCATTTACAATGTTGATCCAGTTGTGCCTACAGCTTATATTGAAAAAACACCTTTCCCTGTTAGGATAAAGAAACATGCTAAGGTATCAACTGTGGTTCGCAAAAGTAATATTAAAGCACCTAAACCTTCGGAACAAATTAAAGTAGAACCTAGTGTTGCTATGGTTAAAGATCTCTTGGTAGAAAATATTGATGGGCATGTTATTTACTTCTGTGATGAAGCTGCTAGAATTGCTAAACCCGATGAAAAAGATAAACATAGACCTATTGTTGGCATGCCTGTTGTCTCAGTTAAAATAGGAGATCACTATTATCATGGTTTATGTGACTTAGGTGCTAGTGTGAGTGCCATTCCTTTTACCTTATATCAAGAAATTATGAATGTCATAGCACCCGCTGAAATAGAAGACATATATGTTACTATTAAACTTGCAAATAGAGACACCATCACACCACTTGGGATTGTTAGGGATGTCGAAGTCTTGTGTGGGAAAATAAAATACCCTACTAATTTTCTAGTTCTTGGTTCCCCACAAGATGAATTTTGTCCCATTATCTTTGGTAGTCCTTTCTCGAACATTGTCAATGCTACTATAGATTGTCATAAACAAACTGTCAGTGTTAGCTTTGGTAATGAGTCTCATGAATTTAATTTTTCTAAGTTTAGTAGACAACCTCATAAGAAAGAATTACCTAGTAAGGATGAAATAATTGGTCTTGCTTCCATTGCCATGCCTCCTACTGATCCACTAGAACAATATTTGCTAGACCATGAAAATGATATGCACTTGTGTGAAAGAAATGAAATAGATAAAATATTCTTTGAACAACAACCTCTCCTAAAACACAATTTGCCTATTGAAACTCTTGGAGGTCCTCCTCCACCTAAAGGTGATTCTGTGTTTGAATTAAAACAATTGCTAGATACTACTTCTTGAGCTTGCGTTGATTTTTCCCTTGAAGAGGAAAGGGTGATGCAACAAAGTAGAGATAAGTATTTCCCTTAGTTAAGAACCAAGGTATCAATCTAGGAGGAGGCACGAGCAAGTCTCCAATTTATGCACCTGCACATACTAACAAACACTTGCACACAACATGAAAAATGGGTTGTCGATCCCTTCACGGTCACGAACAAGAGTGAGATATAATAGAGATGGGTATAAAAGATAAATAAAAGAGCAAACTAAAGTAAATATAAATAAATTGCAGCAAGGTATTTTTGGTTTATAGATCTGAAAATATATGATGGAAAATAGACCCGGGTGCCATAGGTTTCACTAGAGGCTTCTCTCTTGAAACAAAACATACGGTGGGTAAACAAATTACTTTTGAGCAATTGATAGAAAAGCGCAAAGTTATGACGATATCTAAGGCAATGATCATGAATATAGGCATCACGTCCGTGACAAGTAGACCGAAACGATTCTGCATCTACTATTATTACTCCACACATTGATCGACTCCTGCCTGCATCTGGAGTATTAAGTTCATAAGAACATAGCAACGCTTTAAGTAAGATGAAATGATGTAGAGGGATAAACTCAAGCAATATGACATAAACCCCATCTTTTTATCCTTGATGGCAACAATACAATACGTGCCTCGCTACCCCTTCTGTCACTGGGTGAGGACACCACAAGATTGAACCCAAAACTAAGCACCTCTCCCATTGCAAGAAAAACCAATCTAGTTGGCCAAACCAAACCGACAATTCGAAGAGAAATACAAAGATATCTTAATCATGCATAAAAAAGTTCAGAGAAGACTCAAATAATATTCATAGATAATCTAATCATAAATCCACAATTCATCGGATCTCAACAAACACACCGCAAAATAAGATTACATCGGATAGAATTCAAAGAACATCGAGGAGAACATGGTATTGAAGATCAAAGAGAGAGAGAAGAAGCCATCTAGCTACTAGCTATGGACCCGTAGGTCTGTGGTAAACTACTCACGCATCATCGGAAGGGCAGCAAGGTTGATGTAGAGGCCCTCCGTGATCGAATCCCCCTCCAGCAGGGTGCCGGAAAAGGCCCCAAGATGGGATCTCACGGGAACAGAGGCTTGCGGCGCCGAAAAAGTATTTTGGTGGATGCTTCTGATGTTTGGTGAATATTTCTGAATTTATAGACGTGGAATTATTGTCGGTGGACACCTGAGGGGCCCACAAGCCCTCAGGGCGCGCCCCCCTGGGGGGCGCCCTAGAGACTTGTGGCCTCCTCGGGACTCTTCTGGCCCTCTCTCCAAGTCACGTAGGTGTCTTCTGGTCCAAGAAAAATCATCATAAAGTTTTATTCCGTTTGGATTTCGTTTGATATTCCTTTTCTGTAAAAGGCAAAAACAAGGAAAAAAACAGGAACTGGCACTGGGCTCTAGGTTAATAGGTTAGTCCCAAAAATAGAATAAAATAACATATCAATGCATATAAAACATCCAAAACAGATAATATAATAGCATGGAACTATAAAAAATTATAGATACGTTGGAGACGTATCAAGCATCCCCAAGCTTAATTCCTACTCATCCTCGAGTAGGTAAATGATAAAAATAGAATTTTTGATGTGGAACGCTACCTAACATATTTATCAATGCAATCTTCTTTATTGTGGCAAGAATGTTCAGATCCATAAGATTCCAAACAAAAGTTTAATATTGACATAAAAACACAATAATACTTCAAGCATAGTAATAAAGCAATCATGTCTTCTCAAAATAACATGGCCAAAGAAAGTTATCCCTACAAAATCATATAGTCCGGCTATGCTCCATCTTCATGACACAAAGTATTTCATCATGCACAACCCCGATGACAAGCCAAGCAATTGTTTCATACTTTTGGTGTTCTCAAACTTTTTCAACTTTCACGCAATACATTAGTGTGAGCCATGGATATAGCACTATAGGTGGAATAGAATATGGTGGTTGTGGAGAAGACAAAAATAAGGAGAAAGTCTCACATCAACTAGGCAAATTAATGGGCTATGGATATGCCCATCAATTGATATCGATGCAAGTGAGTAGGGATTGCCATGCAATGGATGCACTAGAGCTATAAGTGTATGAAAGCTCAAAAAAGAAACTAAGTGGGTGTGCATCCAACTTGCTTGCTCACGAAGACCTAGGGCAATTTGAGGAAGCCCATCATTGGAATATACAACCCAAATTCTATAATGAAAAATTCCCACTAGTATATGAAAGTGACAAAATAGGAGACTCTCTATCATGAAGATCACGGTGCTACTTTGAAGCACAAGTGTGGAAAAAGGATAGTAACATTGTCCCTTCTCTCATTTCTCTCTTTTTTTGTTTGGGCTTCTTTGGCCTCTTTTTTTTATTTGGGCTTCTTTGGCCTCTCTTTTTTATAAAGTCCAGAGACTCATTCCAACTTGTGAGGGAATCATAGCTCCCATCATCCTTTCCTCACATGGGACAATGCTCTAATAATGATGATCATCACACTTTTATTTACTTACAACTCAAGAATTACAACTCGATACTAGAACAAAATATGACTCTATATGAATGCCTCTGGCGGTGTATCGGGATGTGCAATGATCAAGAGTGACATGTATAAAAAAATATGAACGGTGGCCTTGCTACAAATACTAAGCCAACTACATGATCATGCAAAGCAATATGACAATGATGGTGCGTGTCATAATAAAATGGAACGGTGGAAGTTGCATGGCAATATATCTCAGAATGCCTATGGAAGTGCCATAATAGGTAGGTATGGTGGCTGTTTCAAGGAAGGGTATATGGTGGGTTTAGTGCACCGGCAAAAATTGCGCGGTACTAGAGAGGCTAACAATGGTGGAAGGGTGAGAGTGCGTATAATCCATGGACTCAACATTAGTCATAAAGAACTCACATACTTATTACAAAAATTTATTAGCCATCGAAACAAAGTACTACACGTATGCTCCTAGCGGGATAGATTGGTAGGAAAAGACCATCGCTCGTCCCCAACCGCCACTCATAAGGAAGACAATCAAAAAATAAATCATGCTCCGACTTCATCACATAACGGTTCACCATACGTGCATGCTACGGGAATCACAAACTTCAACACAAGTATTTCTACCAATCCACAATTACTCACTAGCATGACTCGAATATCACCATCTTCATATCTCAAAACAAATGCAAGGAATCAAACTTCTCATCTTATTCAATGCTCTTTATATGAAAGTTTTTATTATATCCCTCTTGGATGCCCATCATATAGGACTAATTTCATAACCTAAGAAAATTACCATGCTGTTTAATACTCTCAAAATAATATAAGTGAAGCATGAGAGTTCATCAATTTCTATAAACTAAAACCACCGCCGTGCAATAATAAGATATAAGTGAAGCACTAGAGCAAACTGCCTAGCTCAAAAGATATAAGTGAAGCACCTAGAGTATTCTAATAAATTCAAGATTAATACGTGTCCCTCTCAAAAGGTGTGTACAGAAAGGATGATTTTGGCAAACTAAAAAGCAAATACTCATATCATACAAGACGCTCCAAGCAAAACACGTATCATGTGGTGAATAAAAATATAGCCTCAAGTAAATTTACCAATGGATTGAAGACGAAAGAGGGGATGCCATCCTGGGCATCCCCAAGCTTAGATGCTTGATTGTCCTTGAATATTACCTTGGGGTGCCTTGGGCATCCCCAAGCTTAGGCTCTTGCCACTCCTTATTCCATAGTCCATCAAATCTTTACCCAAAACTTGAAAACTTCACAACTCCAAACTCAATAGAAAACTCATGAGATCCGTTAGTATAATAAAATAAATCACCACTTTAGGTACTGTTTTGAACTCATTCTAAATTTATATTGATGTTATATCTACTGTATTCCAACTTATCCATGGTTCATACCCCCCGATAGTACCCATAGATTCATCAAAATAAGCAAACAACACATAAAAAACAGAATCTGTCAAAAACAGTAAAGTCTGTGGTAACCAGAATATTAATCATACTTATTTAACTCCAAAAATTCTGAAAAATTAGGAAAATATAGTAAATTTATATATAAATCTTTTGTAAAAAATTCCGAATTTTTTCATGCTCCAGTGAATCTAAAAAATTCTGTTACTGTATGAAATAGTTTCTGTTTTTCAGCAAAACCAAATCAACGATATACCAAAGCATCCCAAAGGTTTTGCTTGGCTCAAACACTAATTAAAACACCAAAAGATAATTACTACAGAGGTAATAATGTGTATTTATTAAAAAACAGAACCAAAAATGAAAAACATAAAAGGAAAATTGGGTTGCCTCCCAACAAGCGCTATTGTTTAACGCCCCTAGCTAGGCATAAAACATAGATATAGGTATTGTCATCTTTGGTATGCAATTCTTTCCTAGTCAAATCTTTCAAAACTTTTCTTAACAAGTCTCTTTTCTCTTTCCTTTTCTTTCTAGTAGGTGAACTCAAATCATGAAAAGGACTTTGATAGGTGATTTTAACATTCATAATTCCATACTCAGGATCATCACCATAAATATCCTCATATAAAATACGTATATCATCTTTAATGGGTTCCCTAGACATTTCCTCCATCCACTCATCATTAAATACTACATAAATTCCCTTAGTTACCCAATCAAATTTATCATAAGTATCAAGGTAAAGGGGTTGAGCAATTTCTGCATAGGGAACTCTTCTCTTAAGATTGGTACTGTAAGAATGATAATCTCTAGATTCTAGACTATGCAAAGTTTCTTTATCATGGAGATTTTCTTTAACTGGAGGATGCTCAATATTTTTATTATAGAAAGCAAAAATTTCCCTAGCTTCTTGTATTATGAAATCAAATTCTCGCATAAGAATGATAGTTGCAATCTTTTTAGCCCTTGGATGGAGTATATTAGGAAGTTCGTAAAATATCTTTTGTAAAGCAGGATGAATGTGCACAAATTTTCCTTCTAGTTTAACGACAAGCATAGCAATAGCATCCGCATAGCAAGATGACATGATGTAGAGGGATAAACTCAAGCAATATGGCATAAACCCCATCTTTTTATCCTTGATGGCAACAATACAATACGTGCCTCGCTACCCCTTCTGTCACTGGATGAGGACACCGCAAGATTGAACCCAAAACTAAGCACCTCTCCCATTGCAAGAAAAACCAATCTAGTTGGCCAAACCAAACCGATAATTCGAAGAGAAATACAAAGATATCTTTATCATGAATAAAAGAGTTCAGAGAAGACTCAAATAATATTCATAGATAATCTGATCATAAATCCACAATTCATCGGATCTCAACAAACACACCGCAAAATAAGATTACACCGGATAGAACTCCAAGAATATCGAGGAGAACATGGTATTAAAGATCAAAGAGAGAGAAGAAGCCATCTAACTACTAGCTATGGACCCGTAGGTCTGTGGTAAACTACTCATGCATCATCGGAAGGGCAGCAAGGTTGATGTAGAGGCCCTCCGTGATCAAATCCCCCTCCGGCGGGGTGCCGGAAAAGGCCCCAAGATGGGATCTCACGGGAACAGAGGCTTGCGGAGGCGGAAAAGTATTTTGGTGGACGCTTCTGATGTTTGGGGAATATTTCTGAATTTATAGAGGTGGAATTAGGGTTGGAGGACACCCGAGGGCCCCACAAGCCCTCAGGGCGCGCCCTAGAGGCTTGTGGCCTCCTCGGGACTCTTCTGGCGCTCTCTCCAAGTCACATAGGTTTCTTCTGGTCTAAGGAAAATCATCGTAAAGTTTTATTCCGTTTGGACTCCGTTTGATATTCCTTTTCTATAAAAGTCAAAAACAAGGAAAAAATAGAAACTGGCACTGGCCTCTAGGTTAATAGGTTAGTCCCAAAAATAATATAAAATAACATATTAATTCATATAAAACATCCAAAACAGATAATATAATAGCATGGAACTATAAAAAATTATAGATACGTTGGAGACGTATCACCAGACACTTTGAAATATGCTTATCTTGATGAGAAGAAGATATATCCTATTATTATTAGTGCTAACCTTTTAGAACATGAAGAAGAAAGATTACTAAAAATTCTGAAGAAGCACCGTGCTGCTATTGGATATACTCTTGATGATCTTTAGGGCATTAGTCCCACTCTCAGTCAACACAAAATTAATATGGAACTTGATGCTAAACCCGTTGTCGATCAACAACGACGATACAATCCTAAGATGAAAGAAGTGGTAAGAACTGAAATATTAAAACTTCTCGAAGCAGGTATAGCTGATAGTAGATGGGTAAGTCCTGTTCATTGAACTTATCCCACAAAGAATGGTTATTGGCTATAGAATGGTAATTGATTTTAGAAAATGAAATAAAGCTACTAGAAAAGATCATTACCCCTTGCCTTTTATTGATCAAATGTTAGAAAGACTATCTAAGCACACACACTTTTGTTTTCTTGATGGATATTCTGGTTTCTCTCAAATACCTGTTTCACAACCTCATCAAGAGAAAACCACCTTTACTTGTCCTTTTGGAACCTATGCATATAGACATATGCCTTTTGGTTTATGCAATGCACCTGCTACCTTTCAAAGATGTATGACTTCCATATTCTCTGATTTTTGTGAAAAGATTGTTGAAGTTTTCATGGATGATTTTTCCATTTACGGAACTTCTTTTGATGATTGCTTAAGCAACCTTGATCGAGTTTTGCAGAGATGTGAGCAAACTAACCTTGTCTTAAATTAGGAGAAGTGCCACTTTATGGTTAATGAAGGTATTGTCTTGGGGCATAAAATTTCCGAACGAGGCATTGAGGTGGATAAAGCTAAAGTTGATGTAATTGAGAAATGCCATGTCCTAAAGATATTAAAGGTATTCGTAGTTTCCTTGGTCATGCTAGTTTCTATAGGAGGTTTATTAAAGACTTCTCTAAAATTTCTAGGCCCCTTACTAATCTTTTACAAAGGGATGTTCCATTTGTTTTTTATGATGATTGTGTAGAAGCCTTTGAAACACTTAAGAAAGCCTTAATTTCTACACCTATTGTTTAACCACCTGATTGGAACTTGCGTTTTGAAATTATGTGTGATGCTAGTGATTATGCCGTTGGTGCTGTCCTAGGACAAAGAGTTGATAAGAAATTAAATGTTATCCAATATGCTAGTAAAACTCTAGACAGTGCTCAAACAAATTATGCTACTACTGAAAAATAATTTTTAGCAATTGTGTTTGCTTGTGATAAATTCAGATCTGACATTGTTGATTCCAAAGTAATTGTTCACACTAATCATGCTGCTATAAAATATCTTATGGAAAAGAAAGATGCTAAACCTAGACTCATTAGGTGGGTTCTCTTGCTACAAGAATTTGATTTACATATCACTGACAGGAAAGGAGCTGATAACCCCGTAGCAGATAACTTGCCTAGGTTAGAAAATATTCTTGATGACCCACTACCTATTGATGATAGTTTTCCTGATGAACAACTAGCTGCAATAAATGTTTCTCAGAATACTCCTTGGTATGCTCACTATGCTAATTATATTGTTGCTAAATATATACCACCTAGTTTCACATACCAACAAAAGAAAAAATTCTTCTATGGTTTAAGACATTACTTTTGGGATGACCCAGATCTTTATAAAGAAGGAGTAGATGGTATTATTAGACGTTGTGTACCTGAGCATGAACAGGAATAAATCCTATGGAAATGTCACTACGAAGCCTATGGAGGACATCATGCGGGAGATAGAACTGCTCACAAGGTATTGCAATCTGGTTTTTATTGGCCTACTCTTTTCAAGGATACCCGTAAGTTTGTCTTGTCTTGTGATGAATGTCAAAGAATTGGTAATATCAGTAAGCGTCAGGAAATGCCTATGAATTACTCACTTGTTGAACCATTTGATGTTTGGGGTTTTGATTATATGGGACCCTTTCCTTCCTCTAATGGGTACACTCATATTTTGGTTGTTGTTGATTATGTTACTAAGTGGGTAGAAGCTATTCCAACTAGTAGTGCTGATCATAACACTTCCATTAAAATGATTAAAGAAGTTATTTTCCCAAGGTTTGGAGTCCCTAGATATTTAATGACTGATGGTGGTTCACACTTTATTTATGGTGCTTTCCGTAAAATGCTTGCTAAATATGATGTTAACCATAGAATTGCATCACCCTATCATCCTCAATCTAGTGGCCAGATTGAACTTAGCAATAGAGAAATAAAATTAATATTAGAAAAAACTGTCAATAGGTCCCGAAAGAATTGATCTAAGAAATTAGATGATGCACTTTGAGCCTACAGAACAAAATATAAAAATCCTATGGGTATGTCTCCATATAAAATGGTTTATGGAAAAGCTTGTCATTTGCCTCTTGAGTTAGAACATAAAGCACATTGGGCAATTAAAGAACTCAACTATGATGTCAAACTTGCCAGTGAAAAGAGGTTATTTGATATTAGCTCACTAGATGAATGGAGAACCCAAGCTTACGAAAATGCCAAACTATTCAAAGAAAAGTTAAAAGATTGCATGACAAAAGAATCCAAAAGTGGGAATTCAAAGTTGGAGAGTATGTTCTTTTGTACAACTCTTGTTTTAGATTCTTTGTAGGAAAACTTCTTTCCAAATGGGAAGGACCATATATTATCGAAGAGGTTTATCGCTCTGGAGCTATCAAGATTAATAATGCCGAATGTACTAACCCGAAGGTGGTCAATGGACAAAGAATTAAACACTATATCTCAGGTAAGCCTATTAATGTTGAAAGTAATATTATCCAAACCATGACACCGGAGGAACACATAAAAGAAAACTTTTGGAACACTCCAGAATCATGAAAAAGAGGAGGTATGTGATCCGGTAAGTAAACGGACTCCGAAAAATCCGCAAAAATATTTTCTATCAGTTTTGGAATATTAGAAAAATTAGGAAAATAAGAAACAACCAGGAAGGCAACCGAGGTGGGCACGATACACCAGGGCGCGCCTGCCCTTCCTGGCACGCCCAGGTGGGTTGTGCCCCCCTCGGGAACCTTCCCGACTCTATTTTTCTTCCGTTTGCTTGTTTCCCAAGATTAAAAAAATCTTTATATACCCCCAAATGTATTGACCCCCGCATCGCGGAGAAATCTTCTGTTCTTGTTTCTTGCTATTTTTCTGACAGATATGGAAACATGTCGTCTCAAGATTCAAAGGGAGAGAGCCCTGTTTCTTACCAAACTCTCGATCCAAATATCTTTAAGATGACCTTCCCATATTTTTGGTTCACGGATGAGGAGGAGGACACCGATCCGGAGGATGCATCCTCAGATGAATATGAAGTTCCACCACCTCAACCTGGAGATACGCACGTGGAGCTCAGGAAATTAAGCCTCCCCAACAAAACTAAGACCCAATCTATCCCTTCTCGTTTTCTGCAGGATAGCAAGGCAGCATTGTGCAAGAAGATATTAAAGCTTGAGCTAGAGAATGAGGATCGTAGAGAGGATAATTTCAGCCTCTGACGCAAAGGAGACTTGACTACATGGGTATGGGCACTCCCCTTGGCTTTTGCCAAGCTTGGGGGAGATGCCCCGATATCGTATCACCATCACTTTTATTGCCTTTACCTATTTTAGTTCGATCTTTAGTTATATCATGTATTAGTTGAATAACAGTTTAGCATGATTTATTTTTGAGTGTTAGTTTTTGTGATCTATCTATCTATGTAATCGAGTGAGAGTTATATAATAAAGCTTAGTTTGAGTCTTTGCTTCTTTACTTTTATGTTGCAAACAAATATAAGGAAATAAATGAAAAAAGATCATATGCTAATCTTATGGTAAGTAATGACATCACAAAAGGAAAAGTATAAGTGGTAAAATTTATTGGAGATTGACAAACATAGCATTGGTCAATGATGCAACTCAGGAACGAATTAATAATTGAAGAGAAGATTCACATGCAAGTACACTATCTTGGACATCTTTTATGAGTGTGAGCCCCCATTAAATATTATATGTCAAAATTGTTGACGTTGGACAAGGAAGACAACATAATGATTTATGTTTGTTCATATTCACATAGAAGTTATATTGTCATAGATCCTTCAACATGTGGTGCTTGCTCAATATCTTTGCTAGCCAAAATTCCACACTAAGTAGAGATACTACTTGTGCATCCAAAAACCCTAAACCAAACTCATGTTTTGAGACTCCACCATACCTACCTATGGATTGAGTAAGATCCTTCAAGTAAGTTGTCATCGGTGCAATAGGGTAATAAAAATTGCTTCTAAATGTGTTTGATCATTTAGTGTAAGAGAAAATTGAGCGTTGTATGAACTTGTGATGGCAAAGTAATAAAAGCAACAGACTGCATAATAAAGGTTGCTATCATAAGGGGAAATATAACATGATGTTCTTTTGCATTAAGGGATTTGGCATACAAACCAAAAAGCGCATGACAACCTCTGCTTCCCTCTGCGAAGGGCCTATCTTTTACTTTTATGTATTTACTTTTATGCAAGAGTCAAAGTATTCTTCCATATTCCTTTTTATTTTCTCTTTTTGCAAGCATCATGTGGCGAGGAAAGATCTAGGAACATATATCCAGTTGGATATGAGTGAGCATGAGTTATTATTGTTGACACCACCCTTGAGGTGACTACGTTGGGAGGTGAAACTATAAGCCCCTATCTTTATATGTGTCTGGTTGAAACTTTTTGCTCATGGGTATGCTGTGAGTGGTAGCAATCATAGAAGATTAAATGATGGTTGAGTATGTGGACTTGCCAAAAGACTGCGATACGAGACCCTTCCTGAAAATATGATGAATTGTAGTTGCAAAGTTGACCGAGAACATAGTTTATTGGCTTTCAATAGAGTTTATGCTTTATACTTCGATGTTGTGATGAATTGTTACTTATTCATGAGAATTTATATGATAAAAGTTTTATGATAAAGTTTGTTGCCATTATGATAATAAGCATGATGCTACTATGTATGTATTTTGTTTTTATCGACACCTCTCTCTCTAAGTATGTGGACATGTTTTTCGATATCGGTTTTTCGCTTGAGGACAAGCGAGGTCTAAGCTTGGGGGAGTTGATACGTCCATTTTGCATCATGATTTCCTACTGTTATTTATAATGTTTTAATGCATAATAATGCTTTATGGAGTAATTCAAATGCCTTTTCTCTCATAATATGCAAGGTTTACACAAAGAGGGACAATGCCGGCAGCTGGAATTCTGGACCTGAAAAAGCTATGTCAGAGATACCTATTCTGCACATCTCCAAATGAGCTGAAAATTTACGGAGAACTATTTTCGAATATATAAAAAATACTAGAGCAAATAACTACCAGAGGGGGGCCACCTGGTGACCACAAGACACCAGGGCGCGCCAGCCCCACAAGCGCGCCCTGGTGGGCTGTGGTCAGCCCAGCCGACCTCCGGTGCCCGTCTTCTGGTATATAAGTCATTTTGACCTAGAAAAAAAATAAGGAGAGGACTTTCGGGATGGAGCGCCACCGTCTCAAGGCGGAACTTGGGCAGGAGCACTTTTGCCCTCCGGCGGACCGATTCCGCCGGGGGAACTTCAATCTCGGAGGGGGAAATCGAAGCCATCTTCATCACCAACAACCCTCTCATCTTTGGGAGGCCAATCATCATCAACATCTTCAAAAAAAGTATCTCCTCTCAAACCCTAGTTCATCTCTTGTGTTCAATCTTTGTACCGGAACCTCAGATTGGTACCTGTGGGTGACTAGTACAGTTGTTACATCTTGTAGTTGATTACTATATGGTTTATTTGGTGAAAGATTATATGTTCAGATCCATTATGCTATTTAATACCCCTCTGACATTGAGCATGAATATCATTTGTGAGTAGTTACTTTAGTTCTTGAGGTCACAGGAGAAGTCATGTTGCAAGTAATCATGTGAACTTGATATGTGTTCGATATTTCGATGATATGTATGTTGTGATTCCCTTAGTGGTGTCATGTGAACGTCGACTACATGGCACTTCACCATCTTTGGGCCTAAGGGAATGCATTGTGGAGTAGTTATTAGATGATGGGTTGCTAGAGTGAAAGAAGCTTAAACCCTAGTTTATGCGCTACTTCGTAAGGGACCGATTTGGATCCAAATGTTTAATGCTATGGTTAGATTTTATCGTAATACTTTTCTCATAGTTGCGGATGCTTGCGAGGGGGTTAATCATAAGTGGGAGGTTTGTTCAAGTAATAACAACATCCAAGCACCGGTCCACCCACATATCAAATTATCAAAGTAGAGAACACAAATCAAACCAACATGATGAAAGTGACTAGATGAAATTCCCGTGTGCCCTGAAGAACACTTTGCTTATTATAAGAGACCATTTTGGCATGTACTTTGCCACAAAAGGATTGGGATACCTTGCTGCACTTTATTTACCGTTATCGTTACTTGTCGGTTACAAATTATCTTGCTATCAAACTACCTGTTACCGACTATTTCAGTGCTTGCAGAAAATACCTTGCTAAAAACCACTTGTCATTCCCTTCTGCTCCTCATTGGGTTTGATACTCTTACTTATCGAAAGGATTACGATTGATCCCCTATACTTGTGGGTCATCAGCCGCTATGAACAGATAACCCGAGTATCCCCGCGAGGGTGCACCAATAGCTCCCTTCCCCGCCCATCTCGATGTAGATGAGCGTCGTTCCCAACCGCCCCCTTGCCCTAGCTCCCATCTCCATGCGGATGAGCACCGCTGGCCTACCATGTCGGAGTCGTCATCTCAGCCTCGTCACCATCCCGGGACAGATCCATGGGGGTGGCATCAGCAACTACCTGCTCCGGCCCCGATCTGCCCTAGATCCATGGAGCGGCGCCAGATCAGCGCCCCTCCCCACCGTGGATCCACCTCGCCCTCTATGGATTGGTGCCCGTGGGCCTCTGCCGTCGCCCCCGTACCATGGTCAACGTGCGTGTGGTGCGTCTAGCAAAACTGCTCGCGTGTGGTGTGCGTGCGCTGCGGACGTGTTGTGCATGCGTTCGGGTGTTGCACTGCTGCTGGTGTGGTGTGCGGCGTCATGCGTGGGTGTGTTGTGTTTTGCCGGCTTGCCTGAACACGACGACGTGAGTGCGTGTGGCGTGCAGCAGCATGCGGGTGTGTGTGTGTGTGTGTTGTGCCCCGGTGTGGTGTGCGTGCTAGGCTGCAGCAAACTGCTCGCGTGTGTGCGTGCCATAGGTGAGCTTGTGTGCTTGCTGCCAGCGTAGATGTGCGTGCTAGGCTGCAGCAAACTTCTCGCGTGTGTGCGTGCCACAAGCGAGCTTGCGTGCTTGCTGCCGGCGTAGATGTGACTGTATGAGAGAGAGGGGAAAAGGAGATAGAAAACCAGTGACACGTCAGCGGGTTTTTTTACACATTTATGGTTTTGGACCAAATGTCTCTGGTTTTGAAACTTGAGGGATCAAATATCGCCCAAAAATTCTTAAGTGACCAGTTGTATACTTTATGTAAAGTTGAGGGACCAAAAACATACTTTTCTCTTAGTATTAAGCTTGCAAATAGAGATATTATTTCACCACTTGGGATTGTTAGAGATGTTGAAGTCTTATGTGGAAAAATAAAATACCCTACTGATTTCCTAGTTCTTGGTTCTCCACATATGATATGTGTCCCATTATATTTGGTAGACCTTTCTTGAAGACCGTTAATGCTAAGATTGATTGCGCTAAACAAACTGCAGTGTTAACTTTGGTGATATATCTCATGAGTTTAATTTTTTTAAGTTTCGTAGACAACCTCGTGATAAAGAATTTTCTAGTACGGATGAAATTATTGGTCTTGCTTCTATTGCTGTACCTAATACTGATCCATTAGAACAATATTTGCTAGACCACGAAAATGAGATGCATATAAATGAAAGAAATGAAATAGATAAGATGTTCTTTGATCAACCACCTATCCTGAAACATAATTTTCCTGCTGAAACTCTTGGAGGTCCTCCTCCACCTAAAGGTGATAATGTGTTTGAATTAAAACAATTGCCTGATACATTAAAGTATGCTTATCTTGATGAAAATAAGATATATCCTGTTATTATTAGTGCTAACCTTTCAGAGCATGAAGAAAAGAGATTACTTAAAATTATGAGGAAGCACCATGCTGCTATTGGATATACTCTTGATGATCTTAAGGGCATTAGTCTCACTCTAAGTCAGCACGAGATTAATATGGAGCCTGATGCTAAAATAGTTGTCGATCATCAACGACAATTAAATCATAAGATGAAGGAGGTGGTAAGAACTAAAATATTAAAGCTTCTGGAAGCAGGTATAATCTATCCCATAGCTGATAGTAGATGGGTAAGTCATGTTCATTGTGTCCCTAAGAAAGGAGGCATTACCGTTGTTCCTAATGATAAAAATGAGCTTATTCCACAAAGAACTGTAACTAGTTATAGGATGGTAATTGATTTTAGAAAATAAAACAAAGCTACTAGAAAAGATCATTACCCCTTGCCTTTTATTGATCAAATGTTAGAAAGATTGTCCAAGCATA
Organism: Thinopyrum elongatum; assembly: GCA_011799875.1. Taxonomy (NCBI): domain Eukaryota; kingdom Viridiplantae; phylum Streptophyta; class Magnoliopsida; order Poales; family Poaceae; genus Thinopyrum; species Thinopyrum elongatum. The sequence goes on from CM022297.1 coordinate 337,012,539, forward strand.
CACACTTTTGCTTTTTGATGGATATTCTGGGTTCTCTCAAACACCTATATCACAAGTAGATCAAGAGAAAACTACTTCTACTTGTCCTTTTGGAAGTTATGCTTATAGATGTATGCCTTTTGGTTTATGCAATGCACCTGCTACTTTCAAAGATGTATGACTGCTACATTCTCTGACTTTTGTGAAAAGATTGTTGAGGTTTTCATGGATGATTTTTCCGTTTACGAAACTTCTTTTGATGATTGCTTAAGCAACCTTGATCGAGTTTTGCAGAGATGTGAACAAACTAATCTTGTCTTGAATTGGGAGAAGTGCCACTTTATGGTGAATGAAGGTATTATCTTGGGGCATAAAATTTCTGAACGAGGTATTGAAGTAGAAAAAGCTAAAGTTGATGCAATTGAGAAAATGCCATGTCCTAAAGATATTAAAGGTATAAGAAGTTTCCTTGGACATGATGGTTTCTATAGGAGGTTAATTAAAGACTTCTCTAAAATTTCTAGGCCTCTTACTAATCTCTTGCAAAAAGATGTTCCATTTGTTTTTTTATGATGATTGTGTAGAAGCCTTTGAAACACTCAACAAAGCCTTAACTTCTGCACCTATTGTTCAACCACCTGATTGGAACTTGCCTTTTGAAATTATGTGTGATGCTAGTGATTATGCTGTTGGGGTTATTCTAGGACAAGGAGTTGATAAGAAATTAAATGTTATCCATTATGCTAGTAAAACTCTAGACATTGCTTAAATAAATTATGCTACTACCGAGAAAGAATTTTTAGCAATTGTGTTTGCATGTGATAAATTCTGATCTTACATTATTGATTCTAAAGTAATTGTCCACACCGATCATGCTGCTATTAAATATCTTACGGAAAAGAAAGATGCTAAACCTAGGCTCATTAGGTGGGTTCTTTTGCTACAAGAACTTGACTTGCATATTACTGATAGGAAGGGAGCTGAGAATCCCGTAGCTGATAACTTGTCTAGGATAGAAAATGTGCTTGATGACCCACTGCCTATTGATGATAGTTTTCCTAATGAACGACTAGCTATTATAAATGCTACTCGTAATACTCCTTGGTATGCAAACTATGCTAATTACATTGTTGCTAAATATATACCACCTAGTTTTACATACCAATAAAAGAAAAAGTTCTTCTTTGATTTGAGACATTACTTTTGGGATGACCCACATCTTTATAAAGGAGTAGATGGTATTATTAGATGTTGTATACCTGAGCATGAACAGGAACAAATCCTATGGAAGTGTCATTCTGAGGCATACAAGGACACCATGCTGGAGACAGAACCACACATAAGGTATTACAATCTGGTTTTTATTGGCCAACTCTCTTCAAGGATGCATGTAAGTTTGTCCTACCATGTGATGAATGTCAAAGAATTGGTAATATTAGTAGACGTCAGGAAATGCCTATGAATTATTCACTTGTTATTGAACCATTTGATGTTTGGGGATTTGATTATATGGGACCTTTTCCTTCCTCTAATGGGCATACTCATATTCTAGTTGCTATTGATTACGTTACTACTGGGTAGAAGCTATTCCAACTAGTAGTGCTGATCATAACACATCTATTAAAATGCTTAAAGAAGTTATTTTCCTGAGGTTTGGAGTCCCTAGATATTTAATGACTGATGGTGGTTCGCATTTTATTCATGGTGCATTCCGTAAACTCCTTGCTAAATATGACGTTAACCATAGAATTGCATCACCTTATCATCCTCGGTCTAGTGGCCAGGTTGAATTGAGCAATAGGGAAATAAAGCTAATTTTGAAAAAGACTGTTAATAGATCTAGAAAGAACTGGTCTAAGAAACTAGATAATGCATTGTGGGCATACATAATCGCTTATAAAATCCTATGGGTATGTCCCCTTACAAAATGGTCTATGTAAAAGCATGTCATTTACCTCTTGAGTTAGAACATAAAGCGTATTGGGAAATTAAAGAACTTAACTATGATTTCTAACTTGCCGGTGAAAAGAGGTTATTTGATATTAGCTCTCTAGATGAATGATGGACACAAGCTTATGCGAATGCTAAGTTATTTATGGAAAAATTTAAAAGTTGGCATGATAAAAGAATAAAAAAAGGGAATTCAAAGTAGGAGATCAAGTTTTATTATACAACTCTCATTTAAGATTCTTTGTAGGAAAGCTTCTCTCTAAATGGGAAGGACCGTATATCGTTGAAGAAGTTTATCGTTCCGGAGCTATCAAGATAAACAACACCGAAGGCACTAATCCGAAGGTGGTTAATAGGCAAACAATTAAATATTATATCTCACGTACGCCCATTAATGTTGAAACTAATATTATCCAAACTATGACGCCAGAGGAGCACATAAGGGAGACCTTCCAGAATGCTCTTTAGCCCTGAAAAAGGGGTAGGTATGTGGTACGGTAAGTAAACCGACTCCAAAAGTTTCATAAAAGTACTTTCTGCCCGTTTGGAATATCTAAAAAATTAGTAAAATAATAAGTAGTCCGAAAAGTGCACGAGGGAGCGACAAGCCCGAGGGGCACGCCCTACCCCCTGGGTGCGCCTCCCAGGCTTGTGGCCCCCTTGTGGACTTTCCCGACTCCATTTTTCTTCCATGTTACTTGTCCTGCACGAATTTTTTTTATATATACTTCCCAATGCTTGGACCGCCGTATCACAGAGATATCCTCTGTTCTTGTTTCGTGTTGTTTTCTACCAGATTTTCAAAGCCATGCATCATGTCTTCTTCCTCCTTCAACAACCTGGAAGACGATGCTTGGTTGATGCAGATGGTACTCAGGAGGGAGGAGGCCGAGGAAGTCACTATGGAGGAAGATGAAGGAGATTCGCTTGAGGTCCACCCTCCAGCTTCGGAGAGAGGCACTCTGGCTGGCATCTCCACTATACCAAATCCCAACAAGCAATAAGGACTACAAGCAACCATGAAGGCCAAGACGTACAAGAAGGATTTCCCCCTAGGAGGCCCTTACACAGGTTACATCGGAACAATTTTCATAATTTGGTTAACAATTATGGGGTTGAAAATACTCCTCGTATGCACATACCGTCCAATTGGGTCATACCTCACCCAAGAGAAAGTGATGCAGGAACAAACTCTTGGAGACCGGAGAATAAACATATTAAGGCTGACGTGGAAAAGAATACTGAGTTAATTCGTCACGTGCTCCGGGAAATTCAAAGTTTGAGGGAGATACTCATGAGCATAGTGAAGGACAATCCTACTACTTCATCACCACTACCATCACCAAAGAAGGAGACTTGAGTACACAGGTATGGGCACTCCCCTTGGCTTGTGCCAAGTTTGGGGGAGGTGCCCCGGTATCGTATCACCATCACTTTTATCATCATTACCTATCTTAGTTCGATCATTAGTTATTTTGTGATTTTGTAGAATAAAGTTTTAGTACGATCTATTTTTGAGTGCTTGCTTAGTGATTTATCTATCTATGTAATCGTGTGCGAGATATATAATAAAGAGTAGTGTGAGTTTTGCTTTGGTTTCTTGTTTCAATCTAAGCAATGAAAAATAATAGAATAAAAGATCATATGCTACTCCCATGGGGAGTAATGACTTCACATAAAAGAAGTATAGTTGATAAAATTTGTTGGAAGTTGACAAGCACAACATTGGTCAATTGTGCAATCCATGAAAGAGTAATAAAGAAAGAGACGTCTCACATATAAATATACTATCTTGGACATCTTTTATGATTGTGAGCCCCCATCAAATATTCTATATCAATTAGTTGATGTTGGACAAGGAAGACAACATAATGATTTATGGTTGTTTACATTCACATAGAAGTTATATTGTTATGGATCTTCTAACATGTGGTGCTTGTCTAGGATCTTTTGCTAGCCAAAAATTCGCACTAAGTAGAGATACTACTTGTGCATCCAAAACCCTTAAACCCAGTTTCATGTCATGAGAGTCCACCTTATCTACCTATGGATTGAATAAGATCCTTCAAGTAAGTTGTCATCGGTGCAAAGCAATAAGAATTGTTCACAAATATATATGATCTTTTACCATAAGGGAAAGTAAGCTTTGTACGATCTTGTGATGGTGAAGAAATAAAAGTGATAGACTGCATAATAAAGGTTGCTATTACAAGGGGCAATATAAAGTGAGGTTCCTTTACATTAAGAGTTTGCACATTCAAAAACAAAAAGCGCATGACAACCTCTGCTTCCCTCTGCGAAGGGCCTATCTTTTACTTTCATGTATTTACTTTTATGCAAGAGTCATTAGTGTTTATCCCTATTCCTCTCTATGTATTCTTTACTGGCAAGCATCATGTGGTAGATAGATCCAGACATATATATCCAGTTGGATGTAGGTGATCATGAGTTATTATTGTTGACATTACCCCTGAGGTAAATAAGTTGGGAGTCGAAACCACAAGCCCCTATCTTTCTATGTTTCTGACTAAGACTTTTGCTCTATAAATATGCCTTGAGTGTCAGCAATCATAGAAGACTATATGATGGTTGAGTATGTGAACTGGCTAAACAAAGCTCTTACATAGACTCTTTCTGAAAATATGATGGATTGTGATTGTTTCAATGACTAAGAACAAAGTTTGTTAGTTTCCAATAAAGTTTATGTTCCATACTTTAGCTTGTGAATGAATTGTTACTCTAGCATGAGAAGTTTTATGACGATATTTTGTTGTTATGATAATGACCATGATGCGAATCGATGTCCGTATTTTATTTTTATCGACACCTCTCTCTCTAAACATGTGGTCATGATTATCGATTTCGGCTTTCGCTTGAGGACAAGCGAGGTCTAAGCTTGGGGGAGTTGATACATCCATTTTGCATCATGTTTTTATGTTGATATTTAATGCATTATGGACTATTATTTCACTTTATAATACAACTCTTATGCCTTTTGTCTCTTATTTTGCAAGTTTCGCATAAAGAGCGAGATTGCCAGCAGCTGGAATTCTGGACCGGAAAGGGCTATACCGGAGGCACTTTTTCCGAAAAACTCCAAATGAGGTAAAAATTGACGGATAATTATTTTGGAATATATTAAAATTCTTGGCAAAAGAAATATTAGAGGGGGACCCACCAGGCAGCCACACGCCCGGGGGCGCGCCCCCAGAGCTTGTGGCGCCCCTGGCAGGCCTCCGGGGCCCATCTTCTCCTATATGATGCAATTTGCCCTAGAAAAAATCAAAAGGAAGGTTTTGGGATGAAGCGCCACCATATCGAGGCAGAACCTAGGCAGGAGCACTTTTGCTCTCCGATAGAGCGATTCCACCGGGGAAACTTCCCTCCAGGAGGGGGAAATCGAAGCCATCGTCATCATCAACCATCCTCTCATTGTGGGAGGACCAATCTTCATCAACATCTTCACCAACACCATCTCATCTCAAACCCTAGTTCATCTCTTGTATTAAATCTTTGTCTCAAAACCTCAAATTGGTACCTGTGGGATGCTAGTAGTGTTGATTACATTCCGTAGTTGATGCTTGTTGGTTTATTTGGTGGAAGATCATAAGTTCAGATCCTTGATGCTATTCAATACCCCTATGATCTTGAGCATGAATATGATTTGTGAGTAGTTATGTTTGTTCTTGAGGACATGGGAGAAGTCTTGTCATAAGTAATCATGTGAATTTGGTATTCGTTTGATATTTTGATGATATGTATGTTGTTGTTTCCTTTAGTGGTGTCGTGTGAACCTCGACTACATGACACTTCACCATCTTTGGGCCTAAGGGAAGGCATTGGGGAGTAGTTATTAGATGATGGGTTGCTAGAGTGATAGAAGCTTAAACCCTAGTTTATGCGCTATTCCGTAAGGGGCTGATTTGGATCCATATGTTTCATGCAATGGTTAGATTTATCTTAATTCTTCTTTCGTAGTTGCGGATGCTTGCGAGAGGGGGTAATCATAAATGGGAGGCTTGTTCAAGTAAGAATAGCACCCAAGCACCGGTCCACCCACATATCAAATTATCAAAGTAACTAACGTGAATCAAACAAACATGATGAAAGTGACTAGATGAAATTCCCGTGTGTCCTCAAGAAAACTTTGCTTATTATAAGAGACTGTTCCGGCCTGTCCTTTGCTACAAAAAAGATTGGGCTACCTTGCTGCACCTTTGTTACTGTTACTACTATTTGCTCATTACAAATTACCTTGCTATCAAACTATCTGTTACCGACAATCTCAGTGCCTGCAGATAATACCTTGCTGAAAACTGCTTGTCATTTCCTTATGCTCTTTGATGAGTTCGACACTCTTACTTATCGAAAGGACTACGATTGATCCCCTATACTTGTGGGTCATTATGGTCCCTACAAAGGCCCTGGCCAAGGCTAAGGAGCCGGAGAAGAAGAGGGAGGGTCTTCGGATCTGAGATCCGACGGATGATAGTCCGAGAACATCTGAGTTCTTTCCTCGAACAAAGAGGAAAGAGATGGAGAAGAAGGGGAAGAGGGCTCCTCTTCCTCAAAGAGGAAAATGGCAGCGTCCGAGGACATAGCGAGGGCCCATACCGTCACGACACGCTGGTGCCTTGTGAAAGCTGCCGATGCCGCACCTCGCAAGGCCCCTGCCGCAGCCAAGGCCGACTCCTCTGAAACGAAGGAGGACCTCGTCGAGACGTGGCGGCTGATACGTCCATTTTGCATCATGTTTTCTCATTGTTATTTATAATGTTTTGATCAATATAATACTTTGTGGTGCAATTTGAATGCCTTTTCTCTCTTAATTTGTAAGATTTACATGAAGAGTGAGATTGCCGGCAGCTGGAATTCTGGACCCGAAAGAGCTACATCAGAGATAGCTATTCTGCACAATTCCAAATGAGCTGAAATTTCACGGAGAATTATTTCGGAATATATAAAAAATATTGGAGAAAAGAAATACCCGAGGAGGTCCACCAGCTGCCCACGAGGCACCTGGGCGCGCCCTGGTGGCTCTTGGGGCCCCTAGCCAACCTATGAGGCCCATCACTGCTATATGAAGCCATTAGCCCTAGAAAAAAAAATCAAGAGAGGACTTTCAGGATGAAGCATCGCCGTCTCGAGGTGGACCCCGAGCAGGAGCACTTTTGCTCTCCGGCAGAGCGATTCCGCTGGCGAAACTTCCCTTCGAAAGGGGGAAATCGAAGCCATCGTCATCACCAACGATCCTCTAGTCGTGGGAGGACCAATCTTCATCAACATCTTCACCAACACCATCTCATATGAAACCCTAGTTCATCTCTTGTATTCAATCTTTGCCTCAAAACCTCAGGTTGGTACCTGTGGGTTGCTAGTAGTGTTGATTACATCTTGTAGTTGATGCTAGTTGGTTTATTTGGTGTAAGATTATATATTCAGATCCTTCATGATATTCAATACCCCTCTGATCTTCAATATGAATATGATTTGTGAGTAGTTACTTTTGTTCTTGAGGACACGGGAGAAGTCATGTCATAAGTAGTCATGTGAATTTGGTATTCGTTCGATATTTTGATGATATGTATGTTGTTGTTTCCCTTAGTGGTGTCGTGTGAACGTCGACTACATGACACTCCACCATCTTTGGGCCAAAGGGAAGGCATTGTGGAGTAGTAATTAGATGATGGGTTGCTAGAGTGATAGAAGCTTAAACCCTAGTTTATGCGCTAGCTATTCCGTAAGGGGCTGATTTGGATCCATATGTTTCATGCTATGGTTAGATTTATCTTAATTCTTCTTTCGTAGTTGCGGATGCTTGCGAGAGGGGTTAATCATAAGTGGGAGCTTTGTTCAAGTAAGAATAGCACCCAAGCACCGGTCCACCAACATATCAAATTATCAAAGTAGCGAACGCGAATCAAACAAACATGATGAAAGTGACTAGATGAACCGTGTGTCCTCAAGAACGCTCTGATTGCTATAAGAGAAAGTTCTGGCCTGTCCTTTGCTACAAAAATGATTGGGCTACCTTGCTGCACCATTGTTAAAATTGCTACTTGTTGCTCGTTACAAATTACCTTACTATCAAACTACTTGTTACTGATAATTTTAGTGCTTGCAGAAAATACCTTGCTGAAAACCACTTGTCATTTCCTTCTGCTCCTCGTTGGGTTCGACACTCTTACTTATCGAAAGGACTATGATTGATCCCCTATACTCGTGGGTCATCAAGACTCTTTTGTGGCGCTGTTTTTGGGGAGTGAAGCGCCTTTGGTGAGTGGAACTTGGTAAGGAAACATTTATATTACGTGCTTAAATTTACTATCACTTGTTACTATGGAAAGTAATCCTTTGAGGGGTTTGTTCGGGGTATCTTTACCTCGACCGGAGGAACAAAGAGTTTCCCCTCAACCTACTGCACCTACTAAAAATATTTATTATGAGATTCCTTCGTGTATGATAGAGAAACTACTAGCTAATCCTTATGCAGGAGATGGAACAATACATCCTGATATGCACTTAATCTATGTGGATCTAGTTTGTGGATTATGTAAGCTTGTAGGTTTATCCGAGGATGGAGTTAATAAGAAGGATTTCCCTTTAACTTTGGAGGGAAAGGCATTGCCATGGTATAGTCTATGTGATGATATTGGAACGTGGGATTGAAACCGATTGAAATTGGAATTTCATCACAAATTTTATCCTATGCATCTGGTTCATCGTGATTAGAATTATATATATAATTTTTGGCCTTGTGAAGGAGAAAGTATCGCTCAAGCTTCGAGGAGGCTTAAGGACATGATGTACACATGCCCCAATCATGAGCTCCCAAGAGAAATTATCTTACAGAATTTTTATGCTCGGCTTTGTCATAATGATCAAACCATGCTCGATTCTTCTTCTACTGGTTCCTTTATGAAGAAAACTATTGAATTCAAATGGGATCTTCTAGAAAGAATTAAACGCAACTCTAAAGATTGGGAACTCGACAAAGGTAAAGAGTCAGGTATAAAACTTGATTTTTGTTGTGTTAAATCTTTTATGGACACCGATGCTTTTCATAAGTTTAGCACTAAATATGGACTTGACTCTGAGATAGTAGCCGCTTTCTGTGAATCATTTTCTACTCATGTTGATCTCCCTAAGGATAAGTGGTTTATATATCATCCCTCTACTAAAGAAAAGATTGAGGAACCCGTTATTGTTAAAGATGAAACTATCATTTACAATGTTGATCCAGCTGTGCCTACTACTTATATTGAGAAACCTCCTTTTCCTATTAGGATTAAGGGACATGCTAAAGTCTCAACTGTGGTTAACAAAAGTAATATTAGAACACCTAGACCCTCTGAACAAATTAAAGTTGAACCTAATATTGCAATGGTTAAAGATCTCTTGGTTGATAATATTGAGGGGCATGTTATTTAATTTTGCGATGATGCTGCTAGAATTGCCAAACCTGTTAGAAATGAACGCGATAAGCTACATAAGAATAAACCAGCAGTGGGCATGCCTGTTGTCTCTTTTAAAATTGGAAATCATTGTTATCATGGTTTATGTGATATGGGCGATAGTGTTAGTGCTATTCCGTTTACTCTATATCAAGAAATTATGAATGAAATTGCACCGGCTGAGATTGAAGATATTGATGTCACTTTTAAGCTAGCAAATAGAGATACTATTACACCTCTTGGGATTGTTTGAGATGTTGAAGTCTTGTGTGGTAAGATCAAATACCCTACTAATGTGTTAGTACTTGGTTCACAACAAGATAATTTTCCCCATTATATTTGGTTGACCTTTCTTGAATACCGTTAATGCTGAAATTGATTGTGTTAAAGAGAAGGTTAGAGTTAAATTTGGTGATGTATCTCATGGGTTCAATTTCTCTAAGTTTAATAGACAACCACATGAAAAAGAATTGTCTAGTAAAGATGAAATTATTGGTCTTTCTTCTTTTGTTGTTCCTCCTACCGATCCTTTAGAACAATATTTGCTAGATCATGAAAATGATATGCATATGAATGAAAGGAATGAAATAAATGATATATTTTTCAAACAAGTACCTATCTTTAAACACAACTTGCTGATACATCTCCATCGTATATACTTTTCCAAACTCTTTTGCCCTTGTTTTGGACTCTAATTTGCATGATTTGAATGGAACTAACCCGGACTGATGCTGTTTTCAGCAGAATTGCCATGGTGTTATTTTTGTGCAGAAATTAAAGTTCTCAGATTGACCTGAAAAATTACGGAGAATTTTTGTGGAATATATAAAAAATACTAGTGGAAAAAGATACCAGAGGGGAGCCACCCTGGAGCCACAAGCTCTGGGGGCACGCCTCCCAGGCTTGTGGGGCCCCTGGAGCTCCGGCAACCCTAAGTCCAACTCTATATATACTTATTGACAAAGAAAAAAAATCAGAGAGAAGGATTCATTGTGTTTTACGATACCGAGCCGTCGCCACCTCCTATTCTTCATCAGGAGGGCTGATCTGGAGTTCGTTCGGGGCTCCGAAGGGTGGAATTCGTCGCCGTCATTATCATCAACCTTCCTCCATCGCCAATTTGATGATGCTCACCGCCGGGAGTGAGTAATTCCTTTGTAGGCTTGCTAGACGGTGATGGGTTGGATGAGATTTATGATGTAATTGAGTTAGTTTTGTTAGGGCTTGGTCCCTAGTATCCACTATGTTCTGAGATTGATGTTGCTATGCCTTTGCTATGCTTAATGCTTGTCACTAGGGCCCGAGTGCCATGATTTCAGATCTGAACCTATTATGTTTTCACGAATATATGTGTGTTCTTGATCCTATCTTGCAAGTTGTAGACACCTATTACGAGTTATGATCTGCATACCCCAAGGTGACATTAATTGGGATTCTTTCTGGTGATTACCGTAGTTTGAGGAGTTCATGTATTCACTAAGTGCTAATGCTTTGTTTCGGTTCTCAATTAAAAGGAGGCCTTAATATCCCTTAGTTTCCTTATGGACCCCGCTGCCACCGGAGGGTAGGACAAAAGATGTCATGCAAGTTCTTTTCCATAAGCACGTATGACTATATACGGAATACATGCCTACATTACATTGATGAATTGGAGCTAGTTCTGTGTCGCCCTAGGTTATGACTGCTACATGATGAATATTATCCAACACAATTATCCATTGCTGATCCGATGCCTATGAGCTTTTCACATATTGATCTTTGCTAAGTTACTTTCGTTGCTGCTGTTATAATCACTACAAAACTGCTATTGTTACTTTTGCTACTGTTACCGTTACTATCATGCTACTTTGCTACTAAATACTTTGTTGCAGATATTAAGTCTTTCAGGTGTGGTTGAATTGACAACTCAACTGCTAATACTTGTGAATAAATTTGGGTTGAATACTCTACCCTCTAAAACTATTGCGATCCCCTATACTTGTGGGTTATCAAGACCTTTTTCTGGCGCCGATGCCGGGGAGCATAGCTGTATTTGGTGAGTCACTTGGGTGTCGGGGTACGCAAACAGGGGTGTATGTTTCCCCTGACTTGTGCACGGACAGTAGACCGCTAACCCGGTAGCACCAAGCTCCCAAGACGAGACCAAGCCAGAAAGGTAGCTCTTTGAGGAATCAAAGGGCAGATCAAGAAGACCAAGACAAGCCAAGGGAACAAGATGTCACTAAGAAAAGACCTCCGTTACCGGGCAGACGAGCCTGGTCAGGTCGAGGCCTCACCAAGAACAAGTCCCAAGATTTCCCCGGCAGGCTTGCCGGGGCCGCCAAGGGCAAATATCCCCGCCAAGACTCCACCGCTACACCGCACAGTGACGCAAGTCACTGATCAGAGTGGTGTCGAGCCCCCAAGAGATTAAGTGGCTGTCGTTTGGCAAGTGGCAGCCATTTGGAAGGAAGATTTCCCCTATATGCACCCGTCCAGAGGCGTGTCATGCAGACAGGTAGAAGATGGTAAAGCGGCACGACAGGCTTGCCGGGCTGCATCCACAACGTGACACCTAGCAGTGCATTTAATGCACTTTGTCCTAACTGTTAGAGTTAGGTATGATAGCACTGTTGGCTATCTAATCAGTAGATAATGACTGTTTTGCCACTGTGGTAACCCCTTAGCCTATAAAAGGAGGGCCATGGCAACCTAAAAAAGGATTCAGACCCTTGTACACTCATACGCGTGTAGCTGCTCTCCCCGAGGCGACCTTGCCGGGATTGAGCACTGCGTGACCACCACGATCCTCTCTTCAATCCACCAAAGCAGGAGTAGGGTTTTACGCTTCTCAACGACCCGAACCTGGGTAAAAAACACCAGCGTCACCACTGTCGCGCCGTTCCATGGCTTCCGCTCTTTGTGATACGTGATCTCCCCCCTGCCGAACCATAAGGGGCTGATGGCCCCATAGGTGATCGTGTTCCACCATGACATCTTTGGCGCGCCAGGTAGGGGGAAGCACTTGCGCGAACCCAAGGTCGTGACAGCGCGTCAAGCTGCACCATCATCTGCGTCGATGCTCCCTCCGTCGACAGCTTCGGAAGAGAAAGGCAACATCACTCCCTCGTTCCGACCTGCCCAGATCATGTCGCCCATATCCACCACAACTGCGGTGGTGGCGGGAATGGAAGGTGGTGGCGATGCGGCGACCCCAGGCAGCTCGAGTGGTGTGGCCACCATGCTACCCCTATCTAAGGAAAGGAGCGAGGCATGCGGCGATGCCGTCCTCCTTGCGGGTTCTCGCCAAACATACGCGGTGCCTAAGAGAATCACTTGGGCAAGCAGGAAATATGGTATACGGCCTCCTCCTCCTCCACTTTTGCTAATCGACGATCGAGCCATGCGGGGGTAGCATCATCAATGTCAGTAAGCCCACGCGGAACTCGGTCCAACATTTAACCCACCAAGGGAAAATCCTGAGTGAAACGCATTGATTGACACCCCGGCAAGCATGCTCCGGCAGGGCCGTCCGCGCTAGCGTGACCTTTATGCCCGCAGCCATGATATCATCAACAGTATAAGGAAGAGGAGAGAGGATCCGACCCTTCCTTTTCGCCATACATTATCACCTGCAAGTGTTCTGTTATCCTCTCCGGCCCCTGCCGGGGGTGGACGTGCAACTGATAAACTGCCAAGTTTTCTTCTTGGGCATGTTTTACGTTGTTAATTTTACAGACCTGAGGCAGATATGCAAACGCTATCCTCTCAAGATATGCGGGCGTGATGAGTGACCGCGACTAAGGAAGGAGGGAGGCATGAACGAAAGCTAAGTCAACATGTTCACTGGCTTTTTCTCCAAAGTTTGCATTTGCTTATCCCTCGGACAACCAAGGTGTTTCGTATGGTTAAATCTTTCGTGTGATGGCACCTTGCTGAATTTGTCTGCGCCCCCACTTTGTTTCGAGCCTGCTCATCGAAGTGGGCGGCCGCGTCAAAGACTCCTAAGGAAAAACCTACCGGGGCATGTCCTCACCAGCTGAATGCTAAGGACCCACTCCTCACAGCAATCACGGCAGCATGCTACAGGCAGGCAACCAAAACGCACAAAAAGAAGCCAACCATACGAACATCCATGGGTAAAACACAAGAGGGATAGCATGCACTTAAGCTTAATTTGGCATCAGTTCAACAAGAGCAAAAGCAAATACAGTACGGGGCCTAAACACAAGACATGCATTATGTTTTGTTACATGGCGCCATGGCAACAAGAATAATTCACGGCTGTGCTTGGCGGTCTTCTGTGACCCTGGGGACAGAGAGAACCTTGTCGGCAAAGGGGCCAGCCTTCTCCTCGGCAGCAGAAACATCGGCACATGTCGGCAGCCTCTTGAAGCCATCGACAAGGTTGAGGTCTGGATGGCGATAGGCGAGGTTGCTCAAGACCATGAAGTGGCCATCACGGGCAAGTTTTCGAGACTCGTTTGCAGAACAAGCGGCTTTTTCTTCCTCGTATGTCTTCAGTCGTTTGATCAAGCCTTCGAAGAAGAGCACTAGCTTGATGCTTGGAACCTCATGTCTGTTGACTGAGAAGGCCCAACTCTTCATATCCATCGTTGCGATCTGGGCAGAGAGGCGCTCAGCAATATCAACCAGATTCTTGATCTAGAGGTCACGCTGCTCAACTTGGTTCGCCAGTTTGTCCTCTGCGCCCTTTCGAAGGATTCTCGTGTTGTCCAAGTCCTTCATCAGCTGCTTCTCATGAGCTTCGGCAGACTCGATTCCGCTCTCCAAGGTGCCAAGCCTTGCCTTCATGTCAGTAATGGTGCCATTGATAGTGTCGAGGTCCCGGCTCTTGGAGGAAATCTGCGATTGCACCTCCTTCAGAAGAATCTCCGCCTTCTGCACTTCCTCCTTGAGAGCCATGATTTCCTTGGCGCTCCCGGCAAGGTCCTCTGTCAGTTTGGCCACATGTTGATCGAGATCAGCCTTGGCAATGGATGCAGCGGTGAGATCATCAACAGTCTTCTTCAGCTAGGCAGCAGAGTAACACTACAAAAAAAAGACACATCCGTGACATTTTGGGCTGAACAATTTTTTTTTCTGTCATGCTTATGACACTTCTATGACGATAATTGTGACAAAAGCACGTATCATCATACATGTGGTGGGCTCCTACTTCTATGACAAAAAATCATGACAGAAAATGGGCTTTTCATCCTGGGCGGGCCGGGGACGCAGCTGCATGACATTCTTTGGGCCGTCCATGACGGAAAAAATCATGGTAGAAGCGAGGGCGAGGAAAATATTGGGGAGTTCCCAGTTACGGTGGGTGGTCGGGGCCGAGCGATGCACGGAGGTTTGCGCATTTCTCTCGTACACGTACGCGTGTGTGTGCGAGGCCTTGGGTTCTAACTGAACCCGAGCGAGGCGTTCGCTTACTGAACCCGAGCGATTGCATTGGCTATGTTACTGAACCTGAGCGATCGATCCCTTGGCTGTTAACTGAACCCGATCGAGCAATTCCTTTGCTACTGCTACTAACTAAAGCTGATCAAACCTGCTGCCTCTTGATGAACAGTGACCGTTGTTGGGGGTTGGATGAACGGTTCCCAGTGGGGGTTGGATGAACAAGACCGCGTGGTAGTAGAGGCCATTGCCGCTGGATGAACAGGACCCCGATCGAGGAGGTGGGGGTGGATGAATAGGACCCTGTGGAGGGCTGGTTGAATAGTAGCCGGTGGAGGGTGGATGAGCATGACCCCATGGAGGGCTGGTTGAACAGTAGCCGGTGGAGGCGATCCCATGGATGAACAGTAGCTGGTGGAGGCAGGAGGAAGTCGACGGTGGATGAACAGTAGCAGGTGGAGGCTGGAGGAAGTCGATGGTGGATGAACTGTAGCCCGTGGAGGGCTGGAGCGAGGTAGTAGACGATGGATGAACAGTAGCCCGTGGGGTCCTATTTTGCGGTACGCCACACCCTACTCGATGAACAGGACCCCGTTTCACCGTAGGCGCTCCAACACAAGTCCGTTTCCTCCGTTTTGTGGTACGCCACACCCCTCCCGATCAATAGCACCCCGTTTTGACCTAACTGAACGAATGTCATGAGAACTGAGAAAATCCTGGTGCTTATTACGCCACCGATTGGTTATATGTTTTTCTCCATGTGTTAGTACCTAAGTAGACATGAAGATTGAAACAGTTAAGGTCTAAAAAAAGAGTATGTCGAAAGAGCGACAGCTGAACGACTAATTCTAGTACAATATATATGGCCTTTCAATGTGCATGAAATCACCACCTTTATATACAAATTCTCCACACATGGAAAGCATCGCAGTAAGCCAATAATTCTGTTCAGATCATAACTAAACATTCCGATATATAAGATCTTGACAGAATCCAGCACCATTGATAGGCTATCCATGAATGAACTCTTCATTGAGCATATAACATAATATTAGTACCCAAAGTGTGCTCCAAGATGATATAAAACTTATGTGCACAAATGAAAAATGCAGCTTATGATTACAAATGTGTAGATGATAATATACGGTACTTGAATAAGTGTGGAGCCAAACACCAACTTCTGATAATTAAACAGATCAGGAATTACACCCAAGGTCTCCAGTTTAGGCGCAGAGACGACAGTTATTTGCGAAGGTATATAACAATAATGAAGGAGCAACCTTTGAAGTGAAGGGGCATCTTCGACGACGAGCTGCAGTCCTTCAAAACAAATTCCAATGCTTTTAAGGTGTGGTGACTTTATTTGGAGACAACTGATATGGATTTCTATTCCCAAAACAATCAGCAACCACTCCAGGGCAGTGCAACTGGAGTGGATGATGCTGTGCAGTGAGGCCTTCGATAGATAAACCACCAGAAGCGAAAGTTTTTTTAGCAGTGGGAGTCAAAGCATTTGTACCAGCTCGTCTGGTAGATGGCACTGGGCGAAGGTGGCGGTGTGGAGAGAGGAGGAAAACCACAAGATGGACAACGGTGGTGTGGGCACAAATTCCTAGCCTTCGGTTCGTGGTATGTAATTTTTGTGGTATTGGTAGAACTCAAACTGCTGGAGTTTTTCGAATTCAGGGGATGTCAGCCAGGCGTCCACCATGCAGGGTATGGATAGCAGGTAGCGTGTCAGGATGCAGAGGCGTTGAACAAAGCCCTGGTGGGAGGAGATGATGGCTCTGAGGAGTTCAAAATTATGAAAGATAGATAGTTAACGACAGTCGAGATTAAGGGGCGTGGCGCGCCATAGAGGGCGCCACCAAGTTGAGAGGACTTGGGTGCGGCAGCAATCCTTTGTGGGGAGAAGCGAGATGATCTCCCCAAGGATGGCGTTCGGGAGATCGCTGATGCGGTCCACCCGAGATTCTACGGGTTCCTCAGATCCGGTGGGGGGCCTGCCGCTTCTCCCCGTGCTACCGGGTGCGGGATCTACAACCGGCGTCGCCGCTGGCGGGAGACTCATCATCTTGGCGCTGGGGCCAGTCGACTCCATTTTCCTTGCGGGCATCGCGCCGATCTCACGGGTTTGAGCAGAGTAGCCAGAGACGAGCCTAGTGGTAGTGCGAGTGGGGAATAAGGAGGGTTGGGGTTTTCTGTAGGAGTGGAAAAAGAGGAGCAGGCATTTTCTGTACGAGTGAGGAAGAAGGTGAGCGGGGGTTTTCTGTACGAGTGAGGAATATGGGGAGCGGGGGGAATTGGGGGTGAGGGAGTTATGGACTAAGGGGTCCTCGGGGCGTCGGCCCATTGAATATGGACAAGACAGGTAAAGCCGTATAGCGACGGGAGAACTATGAAGCCGTGGTGTGCCCTCCAAGTCAAGGATAGGCAGGATCTCTTTGTCCCTTATTGTAGTCTATCTCCGGTAACCCTAACCCTACCGGTGTCTATATAAACTGAGGGTTGTAGTCTTTAGGGCTAAGGCTATACTCATCACCTCATCACCTTAGGGTTTAGCTCATATGGATCTCGAGGTAGATCTACTCTGTAACCAAACTATACATCTAATACAATCAAGAAGGACGTAGGGTATTACCTCTTCGAGAGGGCCCGAACCTGGGTAAGCACCGTGTTCATTGTCCCTGGTTCCCCATCAATCTCAGATCCACAGCTCGGGACCCCCTCCCCCGAGATCTGCTGGTTTTGACACCGACATTGGTGCTTTCATTGAGAGCCCTGCTGTTGGATCACCCAAAGGATCGATGGCTCAACCAGTTGTTGGAGACCACACCCGCTCCCAGGGCTTCCCCGCCCCTGGGCATCTCCTCGTCTTCGGCGGCATATTAGTGCACTTCCTTGCGTGCAAAGATATAGCTGGTGGGTCCCAGCTGCCAGGGGGAGGAATCATTTTTTTGCGAATAATAAGGAGGCACTTCCTTGCGTGCGAAGATGTAGGTGGTGGGTCCAACTGTCAGCCTCACCGTGTACAGTCGTCTTCCGATGGCTGTCGTTCATTGACAACGTTGACCACGCCGCGCCGAGAGCACCAAGGCGGTGGACGGCGGTGAGGCCTACTAAGGGAACAATGCGGAGTCAAGGAAGATGAGGCAGTGGATGCCCACGCGGAGGGGAGTACGAGGGTTCACTGGTTCCGCTACGGTGTGAGGCTGCCGTCGCTGGAGAATAACACGGTGTGTGGGTGAGTAGAGGGAAGCCCTGGCAGGCAGTGGGATTAGGGTGGGGCGGTGAGGCCTGCGCGGCAGCACTGCCGCCCACGGGAGGTAGGAGCAGGCGGTCCCGCCGGCGCTGGTTTGGGCGGCTGGAGCAAGAAGATCAGAGGTTGAAGAAGCAACACGGCTGTTGGATTAACATCCAATGGTCCAACTGCTAGAATCATTTGTTGACTAAGTTGACAAAGCCCTGCGTACACGTTAGCTTAGTAGGCCCACAAGTCAGCCACCAAATCTACCGGGTCCCAGTTGTCATCGGGAGGAATAGTTTTTTTCGCATAATAAGGAGGCACTTCCTTCCGTGCGAAGATTTTGCCGGTGGGTCCCAGTTGTCAGCAGGAGCAATCATTTTTTTCGCGTAATAAGGAGGCACTTGCTTGTGTGGGTCCCTACTTTCAGCCTCTCCACTTACATCCCTCTTTCGATGGCTATTGTTTGTTGACCATGTTGACCACACCGCGCCGAGAGCACCAACGCGGTGGACGACCCATGTCAAAACAAAAAAAAATGCGGTGGACAACGGCGAGGCCCAGGAAGGGAATGACCCGGAGCCGGCGAAGCCACAGCAGTGGATACCCACGCTGAGGGGAGTACGGGGGCTGACTGGTCGGTTGCGGGGTGAGGCTGCCATCGCTGGAAAATAACAGGAGGTGCGGGTGGGTAGAGGGATGGCCTGGCCAGCGGTGGGAGTAGGGTGGGCCGGTGAGACCTGCGCAGCAACACAGCCGACCACGGAAGGAGGGAGCAGGCAGTCCCGGCAGCGCTGGTTTGGGCGGCTGGAGCAGGAAGATCAGAGATTAAAGAAGCACGACGGTGGTTAGATGGACATCCAACATTCATTGCTCTATGTTGACTAAGTTGACAAAGCCTTGCATACGCGTCAAAAAAAATAGTACAGCGTCATCGTCAACCTAGTAGGCCCACAAGTCAGCCTCCAAATCTGTGGAAAACAGCATACAACCCATTTGCCATTATTTTTAATAACTTACAGCCCATTTGCTAATTCTTAAGGATATTTTGAAGCCCATATTCTTTTTGTTAGCATTACAGACCATATTCTGGCAACTGCTAAAAAATTCAACAAAATTTTGCATATTCCGGTGGGGTCCGAACTCTTTAATCACGAAATTTAGAGTCACATTAAAAATAATTATAAAAATAATTTTATTTCAAATTAAAATACAACAAAATTTTTCCCGCAAAAAAACAATGAAATTTAAAATCTTGAAATCCTGAAAAAATGAAATTTGAATCTAGTTGTCGGTTTTCTGTGTTTTTAAAATTTATAGCCCATTTCCTACTACTTATAGCCCATTTTCTAGGGAAGCCGAATACATTTCCTCGTCTTTAAAGATTTGTAGCCCAGCAGGGCTAAGAAAAGCAAGTAGGCCTGGGTTGGGTATTGTCCAAAAAAAAATAGAACTGGGCTAGCCATTTTCAGAAAGAAAAAAGATATCAACTGGGCTCATCATGTGCTTAAATAAAAGCCTGGGCTAACGGGTCACAACCCCCGCACAACGCAGTTGATAAAACTAAAAAACAACTAGGCGAGCTGCTGGGTCCCTCTTGTTACAGTATTTCTCTCTTTAATAAAGGAAATGGCAAGCCATTTGCCTTGTTTCAATGAAAATATGACAGTCACAGGCGAGTTAAAAAGGGCAACAACAACTAACTCAAGCTCACAAACGGTACAAAAGCCAAAGGATTAATTGTTCATCAAATTTAGACAAAACCTAGATTGAACATGGCAATAACATCTAACCCAACCACTATTTTTGGCAGTCACAAACAAATGGATCGGTCTGATCCATAAAATCAACATCTTGTGCAAAAAAACTACTGGAACATGACGACAAGTTGTTGTAAATAGAAGCCGAGCACGTTCAGAAGCCCATTTGTCCACCTGAAACTTCTTTTTTTGCTGTTCAACATATCCATCCGTGAGAAATTTCTTGTTGAAAAACTTAAGCCTCATGGACAATAGTAACCTCGTATTCAACAGGAAGAATGTGACAAAGCTTCTGTTTGCCTGGTTGGATGCATATCCTTCCATTGTTATTGTCCTCAAACGAATATCATGAGAACTGAGAAAATCCCGGTGCTTATTATGCCACCGATTGGTTATATGTTTTTCTCCATGTGTTAGTGCCTAAGTAGACATGAAGATTGAAACAGTTAAGGTCTAAAACAAGAGTATGTCGAAAGAGCGATAGCTGAACGGTTAATTCTAGTACAATATATATGGGCTTTCAATGTGCATGAAATCATCACCTTTATATACAAATTCTCCAGACATGGAAAGCATCGTAGCAAGCCAATAGTTGTGTTCAGATCATAACTAAACATTCTGATATATAAGATCTTGACAGAATCCAGCACCATTGATAGGCTATCCATGGACGAACTCTTCATTTAGCATATAACATAATATTAGTACCCAAAGTGTACTCCAAGATGATATACAACTTATGCGCACAAATGAAAAATGCAGCTTATGATTACAAATGTGTAGATGATAATATACGATACCTGAATAAGTGTGGAGCTAAACACCAACTTTTGATCATTAAATGGATTAGGAATTACATCCAAGGTCTCCAGTTCGGCATAGAGACGACAGTTATTTGCGAAGGTATATAACAATAATGAAGGAGCAACCTTTGAAGTGAAGGGGCATCTTCGATGATGAGCTGCTGTCCTTCAAAACAAATTCCAATGCTTTTAAGGTGAGGCGACTTTATTTGGAGACAACTGATATGGATTTCTATTCCCAAAACAATCAGCAAGCACTCCAGGGCAGGGCAACTAGAGTGGATGATGCTGTGCAGTGAGGCCTCCGACAGATAAACCACCACAAGCGAAAGTTTTTTTAGCAGCGGGAGTCGAAGCATTTGTACCAGATTGTCTGGTAGATGGCACCGGGCGAAGGTGGTTGTGTGGAGAGAGGAGGAAAACCATGAGATGGACAATGGTGGTGTGGGCACAAATTCTTGGCCTTCGGTTCGTGGTATGTAATTTTTGTGGTAATGGTAGAACTCAAACTGCTGGAGTTTTTCGAATTTAGGGGATGTCAGCCAGGCGTCCACCGTGCAAGGTATGGACAGCAGGTAGCGTGTCGGGATGCAGAGGCATTGAACAGAGCACTGGTGGGAGGAGATGATGGCTCTGAGGAGTTCAAAATTATGAATGACAGATAGCTGACGACAGTCGAGATTAAGGGGCGTGGCGCGCCATAGAGGGTGCCACCGAGTTGACAGGACTTGGGAGCGGCAGCAATCCTTTGTGGGGAGAAGCGAGATGATCTCCCCAAGGATGGCGTCCGTGTCGGCGTTCTGGGAACTAGGGTACCCAGACTTGCCTGCCTGCGGCCCACGGCGTGGCTCCGTTAACGGCCTGGTACGGCCCACCTCCAAGGCTACCAAGACAAGACCCTCGCGAGGGGCCAAGCCTCGCGAGGTGAACGACACCAAGACCTCCCGAGGGAGCGGCCTTCCTAGGCTGCCTCCTGAGGAGCAGAGATTTCTATGCAGGTACCCAACCTCAGGAGGTTGCGATGACGCAAGCCATGACGACCAAGGCTAGGCGGGCGCCAGCAGGCGTAGAGGAAGCAGTTTCCTCTTTGGTGCTAAGGAGGCAAGCATAGGCATGGGTTCCCAAGGAGCACAGCAAAGGTTTCTATTCCAGTGCTACAAGACCAAGACCGCCAGGACGGCGGGATGGATGTCATCGTCGAGCCCACCGCTGCGTCACAACCAGAGGCTTTGCAGGCGAAGACCACCTTTCGTCAGGATAAGATGTACTACTTGTCCCCTTTCAAATTGGCCACTGTGGGATCCCTTCCCGCCTACGATTTGGGGGAAGAGGACCAAGGCCACTATAAGTATAGCACCGTAGGCGGGATCTGAGCGGATTGATTCCACCCTCACCCATAGACCTCGCAAGGTTGTTCATCCTTTGTACTAGCTCATCCTCAGCCCCTCGTGAGGCCAATTCACCACATAGCAAGAGTAGGGTCTTACACCACAAGGTGGCCCGAACCCGGGTAAATTGCCATGTTCATCTTCTTCCTTGTTCGTGTGCATCGATCTAGGCCGTAGGGTGACGAGCTGGTTGGCTGGATAGGTTGAGTTCTTCGCACACGCCCCAGAGTTCGAACCTTTCTTGGGTCTGCGGAGCCCTGAATCTGACATTTGGCGCGCCAGTTAGGGGCGTGTCGAATCTCTGCCTCTTCACCAAGCCGCGCTCCACCCGCACTGCGTGGTTCCCATGGCCGGCGCCGTTGGGCGCATTCGGAGGAGTCATGGGCATCCGGGCCTTTTCCCCCGCTCTGCGGCAGGTGCGGTGGCCGCCGAAGTTCAGGCCGGCGTTGCCCACGCGGTACGACAGTGTGGTGGACCCCATGGAGTTCCTCCAGGCATACGCGCATGCCATCTGGGCGGCGGGTGGTGGCGACAAGGTCATGGCGAACTGGCTCCCTATGGCCCTCGCGGGCGTGCCGTGCTCCTGGTTGCTCGGCCTTCCGGAGTCTTTGGTGGCTTCCTGGGAGGATTTGTGCGGACTACTCATCGCGCATTTCGCGGCCCTGGCGCCCCACGTTGTTGCGGCCATCCTCGGCGGGTCGCAGGCGCTGGCCTCGTGCCGCCACGTCAAGCAGCTTCTTTGTCGGGTCGGGGCTGCTCGACCACGGCAGGAGGCTCCTCCGGGCCGTGTTGTGCCTGTGACCGCCAGCACTCCTGGCCCTCAAGCTTGCTTTCAAGGCCGCGGCAGCCGCACAACCAGGCATTGGGGACTCCCCCGAGATCCCAGAAGCTGCGCCCGCAAAAAAGAAGCAATTGTTCTCTCAAGATCGGACCGAGACAAAGCAGGTGCCAGTCGACGATGAGGGCTCAGGCCACACCTTCACCATAGGCGCCGTCCTCCCCCCAGATCAGGAAGAGGTGCTGGTCAGTTTCCTCCATGCGAACAAGGATGTGTTTGCATGGGAGGCAACAGACTTGGTCGGCGTCCCGTGAGAAGTTATCGAACATCATCTGATGGTGTGCCCCGGTGTGCGCCCGGTGAAGCAGAAGGCGCGACGGCAAGCCTTGGAGAAACAATCATTCATCGTCCAGGAGATCCGCAAGCTGCAAGATGCCGGCGTCATCCGGGAGGTGCGGCACCCGGATTGGCTGGCCAACCCACTACAGTCGACAGGGATGATGTGGTCCTCAGTAAAAGACAAAAATCCACATCATTTAAGCCAGCAGATGAAATAGTAAAATTTCAAGTGCACCCAACAGATCCCAATAAAACGGCATCTATAGGAGAACAGCTGGACCCCACAGTCGACGAGGCGTGAAGAATGTTCCTACGTGAAAACTGGGAAATATTCGCCTGGCACCCCTCAGACATACCGGGAATCCCACGCAGGCTGGCAGAGCACAGCCTAAACATCTTAAAAGGCTTCAAGCCAGTGAAACAAGACTCTACGCCAGTTTTCCAAACCCAAACGGCAAGCCATGGGCGAAGAACTTGCAAAATTGCTGCAGGCCGGATTCTTCCGCGAGATCAAGCACCCCGAGTGGTTAGCAAATCTGGTTATGGTACCCAAAAAGGACAAGTCCTGGCGGCTCTGTGTCAATTTTAAGGTCCTTAACAAGGCCTGCCCTAAGGACCCTTTCCCCCTGCCAAGAATAGACCAGATCATCGACGCCACTGCTGGACACGACTCGCTATGCTTCCTTGACGCGTACTCTGGATACCACCAGATCAAGATGAAGGAGTCCGACCAAGCGGCAACCGCATTCATCACTCCTTACGGGCCCTTCTGCTTCAACACCATGCCGTTCGGGCTAAAAACACAGGAGCCACATACCAACGCATTATTCAAGCATGCCTCGAAAACCAAATCGGCAGAACGGTCGAGGCATACATGGACGATGTGGCTGTCAAAACCAAAAACATCGACCAGCTGATAGACGACCTTCGCCAAACCTTTGACAACTTGCGAGCCAATGATATACGACTCAACCCGGAAAAATGCATCTTCGGGGTCCCTGCCGGAAAGTTGCTCGGATTCATTGTCTCCCATAGAGGAATCAAGGCCAACCCGGCCAAAATTAGTGCGTTATCCCAGCTCACAATACCAACAGAGCTCAAGCATGTCCAAAAATTGGCCGGATGCGTGGCAGCTTTGAGCCGCTTCATATCTCGCCTCAGAGAAAAGGTGCTCCTGCTCTACAGACTGCTTAAAAAGACCAAGAACTTCCAATGGACAGATGAAGCAACTGCGGCGCTTGAGGAGATTAAAACACTTCTCGCTGGCAACTCTATCCTGGCCGCACCTAGCGTTGGCGAGCCCATGCTACTATACATTTTAGCCACCAATCAGGTGGTTAGCGTGCTGCTCGTCGTGGAGCGGGAGTCTGAGGGACACAAGTTCCAAGTCCAAAAGTCAGTCTATTATGTGTCTGAGGTACTTACGCCATGCAAATCATGATACCCCCACTATCAAAAGATAGCTTATATGGTTTTTATGGCGTCCCGAAAGCTACGACACTACTTTCAAGAATGTTCGGTCACAGTGGCGTCAGAGGTCCCCTTGAATGATATAATCAACAACAGGGACACCACGGGCCACATTGCCAAATGGGCCATTGAGCTCCTTCCCTTCGAGATAACATACAAACCACGCCGAGCTATTAAACCTCAGGTACTGGCCGATTTTATAGTCGAATGGACCAAAGCCAAACTACCCCGAGAGTACAGTACATATTCGCACTGGACGATGTATTTTGACGGCTCAAAAATGTTAGCCGGACTGGGGGCTGGGGTCATCCTAATCTCCCCTACAGGCGACACTGTTCGGTATGTCTTACAAATAATGTACATGGACTCCAACAACACAGCCGAATACGAAGCACTACTAAATGGTCTTCGTCTGGCCATGTCAATGAGAGTACAGTGCCTCGAAGTAAGGGGAGATTCAAACCTAGCGATCTCTCAAGTCAACGGCGAATTCGACGCCAAGGACCCCAAGATGGCAGCATACAGAAACGCGGTTCTCCGGATATCGGCCCGATTCGAGGGCCTAGAATTCCACCATGTCTCTACGGACAGCAACCAAGCCACGGACATCCTCGCCCGCATGGGCGCCAAGCACAACCCGGTTCCCAAAAACACTTTCCTTGAGTGGCTCTTCAAGCCCTCCGTAGTATGGTAGGTCGATGACGCTGGTGCACTAATCAATGAGCCCGCTCACAATGCTTCCCCGGAAGAGGAGCCTGACGACCATATCATCGGCGGCTCCGCACTCGAGGAAACACCTTCTGCCCATGAAATCATGGCCGTAATTGCCCCTGGACAGAACCTCTGCTCGCCTACCTCACTCGACAATAGCTCTCGGGGGACCAGACGGAGGCACGGCGTATAGTCCGGCGCTCTAAAGCATACAAGGTCCATGAGGGTGAGCTTTACAAAAAAAGCACCACAGGAATCTTGAAAAGGTGCATCTCCGAAGAAGAGGGGCGTCAACTCCTAGCAGAAATACACGCGGTCATGGGCGGCCACCACGCGGCAGCTCGGGCCTTGGTCAGCAAGGCTTTCCGAGCATGACTCTTCTGGCTTACCGCCCGTGAGGATACCCGGGCTTTCGTCCAACGTTGCGTTGGATGTCAGCTGTTCGCAAATCAAAGTCACATGCCCCCACAGCTCTTCGGACGATACCGATAACATGGCCTTTTGTGGTCTGGGGTCTCGACATGGTTGGGCCACTCAAAGGGGGCACAAAGAAAAAGAAGTACCTATTGGTCATGGTCGACAAATTCACCAGGTGGATTGAGGCAAGGCCCGTCACTTCGGCAGAATCCGGACCGGTCGTCGACTTCTTATCTGATGTCGTACACCGTTATGGTGTCCCCCATAGCATAATTACCGATAAAGGTACCAACTTCACCACCTAGGAAGTCAAAGACTGGTGTGGCAAAATGGGCATTAAGCTCGATTACGCTTCGGTGTACCACCCACAGAACAATGGACAAGTCGAATGGGCCAACAGGCTTATTATGAGCGGCGTCAAGCCTCGCCTGGTCCGATCACTTGAACAATCAGATTGCCATTGGGTCGAGGAACTCGATTTCGTATTATGGGAGCTGCGCACTACTCCTAACCGATCAACCGGATACACACCATTTTTATGGTATATGGTGCGGAAGCCGTTCTCCCATGCGATCTGATCCATGACACGCCTAGAGTGCGCATGTACGAAGAAAAAGAAGCCGAGTTGGATCGGCAGTTGACTTGGATGCTCTTGAAGGAGAACATGATATAGCTCGGGCTCGATCCGCACTTTATCAGCAGCAAGCACGGCGCTACTAAAACCATGAAGTCCGGGCGAAGACATACAACATGGGCGACCTCGTCCTCCGACTCCCCGAAAAGCAGAAGCATAAGCTCTCGCCCAAATGGGAGGGCGCGTACATCATTGACGAAGTACTTGCAGGAGGAGCATATCGCCTTTGCTGCCCGTCCGATGGTCGCCTCGAGCCGAACCCGTGGAATGCAGCCCAGCTGCGGCGCTTTTACGCCTGAGTTAGACATCGTCACCCGCATACATCCTCACCTCTCTTTGTTTTTTCTTTTTATTTTTGGACATGGCAGGCGTTCGGCTAAACCGAACCATACCAAGCTAATACCGCATACATCATTGAATGTACCACCCAGCTTTGCATGGGGGCTCCCTTAGAGGAGCCAAGTAATATAATCAATATAAATTGCATCCGTTTCGACTGCAGCCTTCTCATACCTTTCAAGCCAAAATATGCACTTATTTGACTCAAGATCTTTGCCAAGCTGGGTTCCCTGGCTCCTGTGTTTACCCCTACGTTCCCGATTGTTCGGCTAGGGAGTAAAGGGAGCACCTCTGTGATTGTTACGACCGGGTCATTCGGGACCGTACCTCAGACGGATGAAGCCGAAAGCTAGCGTTCTTACGAAATACAATAAGTCAGCCTAAGGGAAGTGAATATAGCCTCGCGCTTATCACCAGGGTTTTTTCGCTGCCATTGGTCTCCGTTGATCTCACGTATCTGGACTATAAATTTACCCGAAGAAAGGAACCTTTGGAGGAACTATTTTCATCGGAAGATGTTTCTTACATCAAACAGTAATATAACATAACTCTCCACACATGTTTCGTCTGTTCGAGCCAGATGGCCGGATTGCCTGGTTCTCGAAGTGTTGCCTTGTTTCCCAAGGCACGTAGTACGGAACACTTCCAAATCACTGATCGGAGAGGTAGAAGCCAATGGCCGGTTAAGACAACATTCTTTAAAAATAAAAATAAGAACGCGGATTGAGCTTGGTCAGTGTAAAGTACATAGATACATAGAATTGACAAAACTACTATTGATCGACATTGTCTATCAATTGCTCTAAAGCACAATCCTTCTGAGAATAGCGAGCAGTTGGCATCACATCATCATACACCAAGCTTAGAGGTATCTCTCAGCCGTCAGGGCCGACTGGACCAACCCGGGCCATATGCTCCGGGTCTAGCTTGGTGAAACGGGTCTTTACCATAGCCCATGCCTCACGCGCTCCTTCTCGGCAAGACGAGATCTTCCATAATTCGAAGCTTCACCGAGCTCCCTTAAAGCGACTGGCTAGTTCGGCCATGCTCTCTGGAGGCACATCTGACGGCCATAATGCCTTCACCATGTGCTTCATGGCTTTCTGGGCCCTCTCGTAAGTCTTCGACAGTTCCTTTAAAAGGTTCCCGTCATAGGTGCCGACTTCTTCCTTGGGTCGCCTAGTCAGGAGACCTAACAAGCAGGTATTGCATATCATCATTAAAACGCCAACGATACTTGCCAACGGCACGGTAAGATCAATTCTTACCAAATATGCCACCTTCAGCTTCTGGTTTTCATCCAAGGCTTGTGCCAGCTGAGTTTTCAAACTCTCAATTTCCTCGGCTTTCCGCTGATTCTCTACCTTGAGCTCATTTTTCTCTTCCTGACTGCACGTCAGCACTCGTTTACCAGCCTCCAGCTCCTTCCGCTACCCGCTTACGACTCCAGTGGCTATATGGAGAAAAATGTGTTAATGAATAGAATACACCGTATACCTTTCTATGCGTTGTGAAACTGTTTTTTCTACTTACTGGACAATTCGCTGCTGGCTTTTCAAGCCGCATCCAATTCGGCCTTGGTTTCGACCAACTGTGTCCGGCTCACCTCAAGGTCTTCGGACAGCTTTTTGCTATGCTCTCTTGCGGCCTACAAAACTCATATCATTAGAAATTTTTAACTCGGCCGTCCCACCCAAATTAAGGCTTGGGGGCTAGTTGGTTAGGGAACATGATCTGCTTTCAAGCTATTTTAGTTACATACCTGCACTCTAGAGGCAAAAAGGCCGGCGACCCCTTCAAGACCTGTCCGGGCCGCTCCAAGGCACTAAATTCCTGGTCGGCAAAGGCAGTATGATGTAAAGTTTCCCTTCAGCGGCGATGATTCATCATGCTCTCGACTTCAGAGTTGGTGACCGAAACATCATCGGGATCCGCTGGAGGCGCTCCGGCTGCCGCGTGTTCGAAGGAAGCTCCGGCTTGTGCCGAAGACTTAGGACCAAAGCTGCGATTCAGCCCACCCGGGGAATCTTCGGGCTGACACCGGGGCATCCTTCTCCTGCAAAATTAAGCAAGCTTAAATAAATGGTGTTAAAAGCAACCCTCACTGTAATTCCGAAATACGTCACCTCTGAGCCAAGGAGGCAGGTGCTTCTGCTTCGGCGGAGGCCTTCCGCTTTGATCTCCCATTAGGGGCCGAAGCTGGCGTGGTCCACGCTCCTCCCAAGACGGTCTGACGCGTAGTGCGGCGACCCTTGGGAGCAGAAGTCAGCACGTGGGGACTAGTGCGAGATGAGTGCCCTGTTCGGGAGTGGGTCTCTTTTCACTTACTGTGGAAGAAGGAAGGGCCCCGGGGTGATCGGCTGTCAGAGCGACCTTGGTGGCGTCAAGGCTCTCCTGATAAAACACCCCGTCTTCAAAATCAATCGATGTCTCTGGGTCGTCATGATACCCCGGATCGTCGTCACAGGAATAATCCTCCGGTTGAGGAGGAGGGAAATTAATGGACGCAACTTGACACCTCCATCCCTGTTCAAATACAACCAGTCAGAGTTCGGGTGTAATCCATGAGCTCAAGACAGTGGATTGTGGCTTACCCAGTCCATCGGATTGTATCCGGAGCAACCTTCCCGGATACTCATTCGAGCAAAATCTGCCTCCTCTCCCTTGAAGAGATAGGCCAATATTTTGGCCAGAGCCGCCTTATTGTCTGGCCCTTGTCGCTGGTAGCGGGTTACGTAGTTAGTCCCGTTATAGCACCATAAAGGATGACCCCTTTGCTGGAGGGGTTGCACGCATCGGGTAATAGCGACGGCCATCACTTCGATCATGGTCAGCTTACTGCTAGTTAGCAGCCTGACCTTGGCCGCCAACGAACGCACCTCTTTGTTGTCCAATTGGGAAGGGCCTTTGGGCCACCAGTTGAACCACTTTATAGGCGGGTCGTTTGAGTATTCGGGCAACCCTTGCCGAATTGGATCGGTGAGGGGAACGTCTTCAATATAAAACCACTCCGAGGTCCATCCTTCGGGATCTTTTCGTGGGGTTCCAATTGGGTACCCTGTCCTAGTTATCTGCCATACTTCGGCGCCGCCCACCTCGAATATGGATCCTTCCCGGAGGTGAGGGACGAGATAGAAATACTTCCTCCACAAGTCGAAGTGGGCCTCACAACTCAAAAATATCTCGCAAAGGGCTACAAAGCCAGAGATATGCAGTATGGACCCCAGGGTGAGGTTGTGGAATTGGATCCCGTAGAACTCCAACAAACCCCTAAAAAAGGATGGATTGGAAAACCCAAACATTTTAGAAGGAAGGGCATGAGAAATACCCTCTCCTCCTTACTCAGAGCGGGGGAGTTCTCGGTGAGGGCGCAGCCATCGACGGAGATGAGACCGGCGCGGACAGGAACCAAATCTGCCGGAGGGAGGAAGCACTGCGTCTGCAAGCGCCTCAGCTGGAGGTGTGAAACTGAACAGCTCGGCCAATCGCCTGGGAGTGGGTCATGCAGGCGCAAGGATGAACTTGGGAGGTCAGCCATGGTGCTGGGGAATTTCTTCGGTGTTGTTCCTTGTGAAAGGGGGGAGGTAAACCATCCCCCGCGCCTTTGGATCTATAAATAAGCGTCTCCCCTTGAAGCTGGAAGGACGGGCTCATGGAAAGATGGCATTGGGCCGCATGCCTTCTGAAAAGGTGCACGAAGCCCTTGCCCCGAGGAATGGCGTTAAACTCTAATGGTCCCACCTCAATCTTGAGATATCTTTGGATCCCAGAGTCTTGAAACTGTCCGGTCCCGAGCACGTATTAGTTCGGGTTCCGGATAGTGTTCGACGAAATTGATGCGGCTCCAAATCAAATAAAAGAAGGGAGGAACTAGTCTCACAAGCCGATGATATGAAGATTCCAGAGGACGATCCTAGTCGTTGGACGCTAGTTCGGGGGCTACTGAGGGAGTTGTGGACTAAGGGGTCCTCGGGGCATCGGCCCATTGAATATGGGCCGAACAGGTAAAGCCATATAGCGACGAGAGAACTATGAAGCCATGGTGTGCCCTCCAAGTCAAGGATAGGCATGATCTCTTTGTCCCTTATTGTAATCTATCTCTGGTAACCCTAACCCTACCGATGTCTATATAAACCGAGGGTTGTAGTCTTTAGGGCCAAGGCTATACTCATCACCTCATCACCTTAGGGTTTAGCTCATACGGATCTCGAGGTAGATCTACTCTGTAACCAAACTATACAGCCAATACAATCAAGCAGGATGTAGGGTATTTATCGGTGTGAAAACCGGCCGATCTCGGGTAGGGGGTCCCGAACTATGTGTCTGAGGATCGAAGGTAACAAGGGACAAAGGGAACACGATATTTACCCAGGTTTGGGCCCTCTTAATGGAGGTAAAACCCTACGTCCTGCTTGATTGTATTTGATGAGTATGGGGGTTACAAGAGTTGATCTACCTCGAGATCGTAATGGCTAAACCCTAACTGTCTAGCCTATGAAAATTCTGATGGCCTCCACGGACCAAACCCTCCGGTTTATATATGTACCAGAGGGGGCTAGGGTTGTACAGAGTTGGTTTACAGAGGAAGGAAACTATACATCCGGACGCCAAACTTGCCATCCACGCAAAGGAGAGTCCCACCCGGACACGAGGAAAGGTCTTCTGCCTTGTATCTTCACGGCCCATCAGTCCGGCCCATGTCACATAGCCCGGCCACCCGAGGACCCCGTAATCCAGGACTCCCTTAGTAGCCCCTGAACCAGTCTTCAATGACGATATGTTTGGCGCGCAGATTGTCTTCGGCATTGCAAGGCGGGTTCCTCCTCTGAATACTCCAAAGTGATCTTCTGAATAAAAGAACTGTATCCGGCTCTGCATGACAGTCACAACCCTCAACCATGAAGGTAAAATACTTAGTCAAAGTAATGTCCATCAACTGACAACTTTTTCAGTGAAACGTCACATCTAGCCTCTTTATCATTTCAAACCATTTTTCGGCCTCCCGCTTCGCATCTCGAGACACGGCCTCTATTGACACGTCTCGTCAAAGCCGAGATCGTGTCCATTTATTGCGGGATCCTTATCAATACGGGTTTGGGTAATCCAACTGTGCCATTCGCATGACCCCTTGGGAACAGGCGAGTTTTAAGGCTTGAGGGGCGGGCATTTGATATTCATTGCCTATATAAGTGGATAAAGATCCCTTTTTTCTCCCCACGCCTTCTTCCTTCTCCTGTTTTCCCATCCTCAAGCTCCAGCGCCCAAGCTTCAATCTTTCCCACCGCCGCCAACCTCTCCAGTCATGTCCAGATCTGGCTCCAAGGGCAAGTGGGAGGCCTCCTCCGTCATGGAGAAGGACATCAAGGAGCTCCGGGGGGCGGGATATCTGTCCGCGGAGATCGCGCACAGGCTCCCTGCCAAGGATCAAGTCATACCCACTCCGGAGCCCGGCGAAAGGGTTGTATTCATCCCCCATTTCTTCTGCGGACTAGGGTTTCCCCTCCACCCCTTTGTTCGCGGCTTCATGTTCTACTACGGGCTAGATTTCCATGATCTAGCTCCCAATTATTTCCTCCACATCTTGGCGTTTATCGTCGTGTGCGAGGCGCTACTCCGCATCCCCCCACACTTCGGCCTATGGCTAAAAGTCTTCAATGTGAAGCCGAAGGTGGTCGATGGGCAACATGCGGAGTGTGTCGGCGCCATTGTGAGCAAGCTCCCCAACACCACCTGGCCTAAAGGGGCCTTCGTGGAGACCGTCAAGGTGTGGCAGTAGGAGTGGTTCTATATCACCGAACCTCGCGGCGCCAGGTCGGCGGCCACTCCTGAGTTCAGATCCAGACATCCTATGCGGCTCGCGTTGTGGACCAACAAGGGTCTGGACTGGGGGTCGACCGTGGACGTGACGACGCTACAAAAGCGCATCAAAAACATGATAAGCAAGAATACTAGTCTCACCGATGTGATTCAGGTGATGCTCTTCCGCCGGATCCTTCCCTGCCAACTCTGGCCTCTCCATATGTGGGAGTTCAATCCGGAATGTCCACAGACCCTGCAGCGTTTCTTCGGCACAACGCACGAAGAGATCTGGAAGCTGCTCTTTAAGACCCAAAAAACATGGCCGAAGAAGACTGAAGACATCGGTCTTGACATTGAGAATCCGGCCACACCGGTAAGCATTTTAGTTCCGAACACAATTTTCGGTAAATGAATCAAAGGTTATACTGAGATTTCCATTCTCTCATTCGGGGCTGGACAGCGAAGGCAGAGCGGATCAAGTGTCCGGCTCCACTACCTGAAGACCCAGCCAATCCTCTGCTAACGAGGATGCTGGTTCCGACACCGTGTCAGGTGCCGGAGAAGAAGGCCAAGGAGGCCAAGGGCGG
The DNA here is from genome assembly GCA_011799875.1 of Thinopyrum elongatum. Lineage (NCBI taxonomy): Eukaryota > Viridiplantae > Streptophyta > Magnoliopsida > Poales > Poaceae > Thinopyrum > Thinopyrum elongatum. The sequence continues at coordinate 337,045,579 of CM022297.1, forward strand.
CCTCCGCCGTAAGGGTACTTCGGACGCAATGTCCGGAGAAACCGAAGCCCACTCCTCCCACGAGGGGGATGAAGATGAAGAGGAGGAGGAGGCGGAAAGTGGTTCTCCTCTAAAGGGGGGAAAGAAGAAAAGGGCCGCCTCCGCAGACCTGGAGGAGGGGGCGTCCAAGAGGGAGAAGATAACCCTCTCGGACGGTTCGAATACAGACGCCGAACACACCCCCAAGAGGCGCCCCAGGGAAAAACCCTTGGCCGAATCGTAAGTGTCGAAAAGGACACTTTAGCAAATATTCGGTCTATTATGGTTGTAATATAACATATCATATTGTGTGTTTCAGCCCAGCCCGCGACCTCCCCCAACCATCGCCGTCCGAAGGGAGTTCTCTGCCACCCGAGATGGCAGAGAGCGAGACACAACCGCGAGCCCCTTCACCAATCACCATGGATGACACCGAGGTGTTGTCCCGAAGGACCTTTCCTGGCCACGGAGGGGCGAGCGGGGCTGCCGAGAAGGCGCCCGAGGATAATACCTCGGCTGCCGAAGACATGGAGGGGGCGACCCCCATGGAGACCGACGGCGGGGGTCCTGAGTAATCTGGCCCCCAGCTGGACGTCGTTCCGGAGACCAATGTGGCCCCGGAGTTAGGCGAGCAGCCCCCTTCGAAGGCGGGGGGAGCATCAGCTCCGACGACGGCCTCCACTAATCTGGAGGCACCGAATACCTTGGTGGAAGCACTACGACGTGCTACCATCATGGAGGAGCACCGCACCCTGATGGGTGTGGTGGTTGAGAATATTCAGTCCACCAAGAGTGGGCTGAACGAAGCCTTCACCAGCCTGCTAACAGGCTTCGAGGTATGCGACATAATGCTCTAGACGCTTTTTATAAAGGGACAGACCTGTGCATAGATAGTAGCACCTGAGACTCTGTCTGGTTTTGAAAAAGCCGGACAGAGGATCATATAGTATTCGGAAGAGGTGACATACTTTTATATTGTATAACAGGCTTCCATGTTGGCGGCAACTGCCCAGGCCGCTGAAGTTTCCGATCTCAAGCGGAGGCTGCAGCTGGCTGATGATGATATCGACCGTATGAACAAACGGTTCGATGAGGCGCAAGGTATGTTTGAAATATCTCGCACATGCCTAAATTGATATGCAAATTCTGAATTTAAACTCATGCACTGCTATGTGTATGATTGCAGGCAGCGCAGCAGAGGTCGATACCCTCAAGAGTGCCCTTGCCCAAGCCAAGGAGGAGGCGACAGCGAGCAAAGCGGCCGCAGACAAAGCGGCTGCAGATTTAAAGTCCGAACTGGTCGCCCGCCGCCAGTACGAGGAGAGGGTGACCGAAGTGGAGCAAGAGTGTCGGAGTAAATGACCACGGGTAGCCTCATCAGTCCCCCATGGTATTTCGAGACATCGGGGCTGGCTGCGCCCCTCACACCTTCCAGAAGCACGACCGCCTTATTAGGCCGGCTGGTCCAAGAGGCCGGCTGCTAGAAGGCGGCAAGATCATGGAAGGCGGCCGCGAGGGGCCCGACTCCTGGCAGATGGCCCCTCGTTCCCTCGAAGTTAGCACCACATCACCACGACAAGACAAGGCAAGGCTGCAGTGCAGCCTGCCACCCCCGAATCCAGGATGGGACATAGCCACAAAGCAGTGTACTGGGTGGACACCCCCCGCCCAGCGCGGCACTATTGCAACGCAGTCCATGACATCACTAGCGCTAGAGGGAGCCACGCCCCCACGACGGGCGGTTGGTATGGCCCGAAGGCGGCGGGCCCTACCTGTCCGCGAGCCACCAGAAGGTGGCAAACCTCAATCAGGCGGCAACAAGGGACGGCCGACTCCTAGCAGGCGGCCCTCCTCCCCCTTGGAGTCTGTGCACCATTAACCAGATGAGATGGGGTATGGCTACAGTGAGCGCCCGTCAGGCGGCGGGACTGTAGCCACGCTCCCCTCGACAAAGCATTCGTCATCAAGGGCGAGGCTACAGTATAAAGCAGTCAACATGGCCCGCAGGCGGCGGGCCCTACATGACGGCCGAGATCATGGCAGTCGGCGGGCCCCAGTGGTCGGCGGAGAAGCCGGCAACCAGCGACGCTGACGTCCGGGTCCTACACCCGGCCGGATTACCATTGTACCCCTGGGGGGTAGGCCTATATAAACCCCCCAGGCTCGCCCATGCAAAGGGTTCAGCACCCACACCATTGACACACACACGTAGAGAGAGGAGTAGAGCTAGCCTTGCCCTTCTCCCTCCTCTTGGTGAAACAGCTCAAGGAGCAAGCTTGTAGCTACTTTGTTGATCATAGTCATCATGCGAAGACCCCGCAGAGCAGGACTAGGGGTGTTATCTCCGAGGAGAGCCCCAAACATGGGTAAGATTCGCAGGCGTATGCGGTCTCGCTCACTCCCGCTTCTAGAGCCCGGCGACGTACTCTTGTCCCTATCCATGATAAGCCACCCCCTGGCATATGTTGCATAATACCCCCGACATTTGGCGCCCACCGTGGGGCAAGGTGCACCGTCGCCCGGAAACACGTTCTGGACGGGAACCCTCTTCCTTCCAGGACAGCGCAGCCAGCCCAGCACGCCCGACGGCGTTTGCGCCGACACACTGCGTGGCGTGGAAGCCGCCTGCGCCACAAGCTGCCTCGCTGACCTCGTCGGCGGGATCCGCCTCTCCGACGAGCCCGCACCCAACGTGGGCGCAGCCAGCTCCGAGAGCTGTCTTGTCGACCCCCTCGGCAAACTTCACATCACCAACGAGCCGGCCTCTGACCTGGAGTCCGTTGGCTCCACCGACCTGCCCGTCGATATGGTCATCAACACCGACGCCACGCCTTCTGATACCTTCCCCGGTGACATAGTGATCTTCGATGACCCGCTCCCTGCTGCTGATAGCAGCGCCGGCACCAGCACCGTCGCTGAGGTGCTGGTCATTAGCCACGATGGAGCCCCCGACGAGGCCGACCGGGACTCGTTGCGGGCGGCAATGCGGGACCTGTCCGCACCCGTGGCACCCGGTGCGAACTGTGAAATGCTGGAAGCGTGTCGTGTTGCACTCCTAGAAAGCACCAACAAGTTGGCAGCCATGAGACGCCTCACCGAGGCCTACTAGCACGAGATCGACCGCGCCGTCTGTGGCACGCCGGCTGCTGGTGAACCCAGCCGCACGGGCATGGTCCGGCAGCATGGCGCAGCCATCGCCAGCATGCTGGGGGCCGACCGCCCAGTCTACGCCACGCCATTGGAGAACTTACGTGCCGCCCAGGCGGCAGCAGACGAGCTGGACCACCTGGAGGGCGACGAGCGTCGCTGCATGATGGAGCGCGTCCAGCAGCTCATCGACGCGGCCGCCGTGCAGCAAGAAGCCGGCCGCCGCATGGTGGAACCCGGCTTGCAGGCCGGGAACCTTCCCCCTCGCCGAGAGCACGGCGCGACCTTCCGGACACCGACAGGCGGCACCCGCGACCGAGGAGACCAAGAGCGGGCTGTTAGCCGCAGCCGCACACGCATCACCATCAAGCGCGACCAAGAAGGCCGCCCACGAGCAGTGGAACGGCGGGACGATCGTTCGCCTCCCCCGCGCAGGGAGAGGCGCGCCTCCCCGCCGCCCGTTGAGCATCCGACTCTCAGAGGCCGGCTGGGCCCCCGTGAAGGAGTCGGAGAGAACGACGCCCGCTACCGGATCGACCGCTTGGCTCGATCCCTGGTGTTAGAAGAAGAAGATGCGCTCGGCCTGCCTTGTTTCGGCCCCCACATTCGCGACGAGCCCTTCCCCAAAGGGTTCTCGCTCCCTCGAGACACTCCCAAGTACAATGGTTCCGTGAAGCCGGAGGATTGGCTGGTTGACTACTCCACCGCCGTCAACATAGCAAACGGCAACAAGCGCATTGCCATGAAGTACGTTCCGCTCATGCTCCAGGGCACGGCCCGGACATGGCTGAACAGCCTCAAGCCCTACAGCGTCAACAGCTGGCTGGACTTTACCGAAGTTTTCATCCGCAACTTCAACAGCACCTACAAGCGGCCGCCCAAGCCTCGCCAGCTCTCCCTGTGCATCCAAGGCCCAACCGAGTCCACCCGCGAGTACTTGACACGGTGGGCCGAACTGCGCAACTCCTGCGAAGGGGTGCATGAGGTGCAAGCCATAGAGTACTTCACTGCCGGGTGCCAAGAGGGCACCCTACTCAAGCACCGACTCCTCTGCGATGAGCCGGCCACACTCGACGAGCCGCTAATCATAGCGGAAAAGTACGCCACCACCGACTCCTCCATGAAGTTGGAGCTCTGAGTGGACGCGTCTGGAAAGATGCTCCCTCCGGCCCCTTAGACGTCTGCTGGTGACTCCAGTCGGTGCCAGCAGTCGAACGACAACAAATGCAAGGCCCAGCAGCCGGCTTCCACCAGCCGGCAGGCGGCAGCAGTTGAAAACCAGCATGCGGAAGGGCAGCCCGGCCCCAAGCGTAAAAAAGGTGGCAAGCCTGCTTGGTTGCCCGCCTTCTCCTTTGAGCAAACCCTTGATGCTCCCTGCAAGTTCCACAGCAGCGCGAAGCCGTCCAATCACACCACCCGGAAGTGCCACTGGCTCACCCGCATTGCCAAAGGCGAAGGACTGCCCCCTCCGCCTACTGGCCCGCCGGCTCCGCCTCCTCAGCAGACCGCGGCCCACCCCGTCGGCGCAATCCAAGATGAATTCCCCGAAGAACACGGAGCCTATGTCGTCTTCACCAGTGTGGCCGACGACAGGCACAGCCGGCGTCAGCAGCACCGCGAGGTGAACACGGTCGCTTCTGAGGTCCCAGAGTTCATGCACTGGTCCGAGAGGCCCATCAGCTGGAGCCGCGCTGACCACCCGGAGGTGATGCCTTCTCTGGGTTCCTACGCCCTGGTGCTGTTTGCCACCTTTTCAACGGAGCAGCGAGCCTGTCGCTTCTCCCGAGTTCTGATAGACGGCGGTAGCAGCATCAACATCCTCTACCGTGACACCCTGGAGAAGCTATGCATCAAGGAGAGGCAGCTTCAACCCAGCCGGACTGTCTTCCATGGCATTGTACCTGGCCTTTCCTGCTCTCCAATCGGCAAGATCAAGATAGATATCCTCTTCGGAGACAAAGATCACTTCCGCCGCGAGCCAATCTGGTTCGAAGTGGTGGACCAGGAGAGCCCCTACCATGCGCTCCTTGGCCGGCCTACTTTGGCCAAGTTCATGGTGGTGCCACACTACGCCTACCTCAAGATGAAGATGTCGGGTACCAAGGGCATTATCACCATAGCCGGCGACTACCAGAAGTCGGCCACATGTGCTGCTGCTAGCAGTCGGCTGGCCGAGTCCCTTGGCATCGCTGCAGAAAGGCGGCTCCTTGACCGGGTTGTGGCCATGGCCAGCAAGCAGCCGAACCTGTCACCAGATCCCAAGGAGTAAGAGGCCTAGGGTTCCTTCCAGCCGGCCAAAGAAACCAAGAAGATTTTGGACCCTGAGCACCCGGAGAGGTTCACTGTCATAGGGGCCCATCTCGACAGTAAATAGGAAAGCGAGCTCGTCGATTTCCTCTGTGAGAATCGGGACATCTTCGCATGGTCTCCCAAGGACATGCCGGGTGTTCCAACGGATTTCGCCGAGCACAAGCTACATGTCAGATCAGATGCAAAACCAGTTAAGCAACCCCTACGCCGCCTGTTAGAAGAGAAGAGAAGAATTGTTGGTGAAGAGATCGCCTGACTTCTGGCAGCCGGCTTCATCATGGAAGTGTTTTTCCAGAATGGCTTGCCAACCCAGTCCTTGTACTGAAGAAGAACAACAAGTCGCGCATGTGCATTGATTACACCAGCCTCAACAACGCTTGCCCCAAAGATCCGTTTGCTCTGCCTCGGATAGACCAAGTGATTGACTCCACAGCCGAATGCGAGCTGTTGAGTTTTTTGGATGCCTACTCTGCCTACCACCAGATCAAGCTGAACCCGGCCGATCGGCTGAAGACCGCCTTCATCACACCATTCGGAGCCTTCTGCTACCTGACCATGACATTCGGCCTGAGAAATGCCAGTGCCACATTTCAGCGTTGCATGCAGAAGTGCCTCCTCAAGCAACTCGGTAGAAATGCCCACGTCTATGTAGACGACATTGTGGTGAAGACGGAGAAGCGTGGCACCCTCCTGGAGGATCTCAAGGAGACCTTCGACAATTTACGCCGTTTTCAAATCAAGCTAAACCCAGAAAAGTGTGTCTTCGGAGTCCCAGCCGGCCAGCTCCTTGGTTTCCTTGTCTCAGAATGCGGCATCGAGTGCAACCCTATGAAGATCAAGGCCATTGAGCGGATGGAGAGGCCCACCCGGCTGTGAGATATCCAGAAGTTCACCGGGTGCTTGGCATCCCTCAGCCGTTTCATCAGTCGGCTGGGCAAGAAGGCTCTTCCCCTGTACCAGCTAATGACAAAAACCACTCACTTCGAGTGGAATAACAAGGCGGACGAGGCCTTCCTCCAGCTCAAGAAAATGCTGACTACGCCGCCTGTCCTGGCGGCTCCGGCGGCTAAGGAGCCCATGTTCCTATACATCGCCGCCACCAGCCGGGTGGTCAGCACTGTCATCGTGGTCGAGCGCCCGGAAGACGTCAAGGCACAGCCGGTCCAGAGGCCCGTCTACTACCTGAGTGAAGTGCTGTCGACCTCCAAGCAGAATTACCCCCACTACCAGAAGATGTGCTATGGCGTATACTTTGCCGCCAAGAAGCTCAAGCAGTACTTTCAAGAGCACTCCATCACGGTTGTCTGCACTGCCCCACTTGCCGAGATCATAGGCAACAGAGATGCATCAGGCCGGGTGGCCAAGTGGGCCATCGAGCTAGCTCCCCACACCATCCTCTACCAGCCCCGCACCGCCATCAAGTCCCAAGCGCTAGCCGACTTCCTCGTCGGCTGGGCCGAGACCCAGTACCTGCCGCCGGCGCCGGATTCTACCCATTGGCGAATGCACTTTGATGGCTCAAAGATGCGCATCGGTCTGAGAGCCGGCATCATCCTCACCTCTCCCAAAGGCGACAAGCTCAAGTACATGTTGCAAATTCACTTTGCCGCCTCCAACAACGTGGCCGAATACGAGGCACTCGTCCACGGGCTCCGACTGGCCCAAGAGATTGGCATCCGTTGGATTCTGTGCTACGACGACTCGGACTTGGTAGTCCAGCAGTCGTCTGGCGACTGGGACACCAAGGATGCAAACATGGCGAGCTACCCCTTCCTCATCCAGCAGATCAGTGGATACTTTGACGGGTGCGAGTTCCTTCATGTGCCACGTGCCGACAACGAGCAAGCTGATGCCGTGGCACGGATTGGCTCCACCCGCCAAGCGATACCAGCCAGCGTCTCCCTCCAATACCTCCGCAAGCCGTCTATCAAACCTTCACCGGAGTCAGAGTCCATCTTCGTGCCGGCTACTCCCGGAACAGTCGGATCTGACTCGGGGGCTGCAACAGCCGGCCCGGGGACTTCGGCAGGCGGCTCGGGGACTGCAGCAGTCGCACCCGGCCCGGGAACTTCAGAACCCGGCCCGAGGGCTGCAGGAGTCGGCCCAGGGACGTCGGCAGGCGGCTCGGGGATTGCAGCAGTCGCACCCGGCCCGAGGACTTCAGAACCCGGCCCGGGGGCTACAGCAGTTGGCCCGGGAACTTCAACAACACAACAAGCGGCGGTCGACTCCAACCAGCCTCCTCCCAACCCAACCGCCCTGGTCCCAGTGGCAGTGATGACAGTGGTCAAAGCACCATCATGGGCGCAGCCCATCCTCAACTTCCTGGTAAGCGGAGAGTTACCAACCGATGAGACCTTGGCCCGGCAAGTGCAATGCCGGGCAGCAGCATACACGATAGTGAACAGAGAGCTTGTCAGACGCAGCGTGACTGGCGTCTTCTAGCGCTGCGTTGAGCCAGAAAAAGGCAAGGCAATCCTCAGAGACATTCATCAAGGCGAATGCGGCCACCACGCGGCCTCCAGATCCCTTGCCGCCAAAGCTTTCCGCCATGGATTCTTCTGGCCGACTGCTTTGGATGATGCCAAGGACTTGGTCAAGAAGTGCAAAGGGTGCCAGAAATTCGGCTCCAAGCAACATCTGACGGCTTCTGCACTCAAGACCATCCCCCTCACTTGGCCATTTGCCGTCTGGGGGCTGGACATGGTGGGCCCGTTCAAAACAGCACACGCCATGGATAAATTCACCAAGTGGATTGAAGCAAAGCCAATTAAGAAGCTGAACGGTCCGACTGCGGTGACCTTCATCGCAGATATCATCGTCCGGTATGGCATACCGCACAGCATCATCACCGACAATGGCACAAACTTTGCCAAAGGCGCCTTGGCCTGTTTTTGCGTGACGCAGGGCATCCGACTGGACTTAGCATCCATTGCCCATCCGCAGTCAAACGACCAAGTCGAGCGAGCAAACGGCCTCATCTTGTCCGGCATCAAGCCCCGACTGGTCGAGCCGCTGGAGTGCTCGGCCGGCTGCTGGATCGAGGAGCTATCGGCCGTCCTTTGGAGTCTCCGGACCACGCCGAACAAATCGACCGGCTTCACTCCCTTCTTCCTCGTATACGGGGCCGAGGCCATCATCCCAACTAACATCGAGTTTGACTCGCCTCGCGTCACCATGTACACAAAGGCGGAGGCATAGGAGGCGCGAGAAGACGGTGTCGACCTGCTGGAAGAAGGCCGGCTGCTGGCACTTAGCCGGTCCACCATCTACCAGCAGGCCCTACGCCGCTACCACAGCCGGAAGGTCAAGCCATGATCTTTCCAAGAGGGGGACCTTGTCCTCCGGCTGATCCAGCGAACAGCCGGCCAGCACAAGCTCTCGGCCCCTTGGGAAGGGCCCTTCATCATCAGCAAAGCCTTGGGCAACGACTCCTACTACCTCATCGACGCGCAGAAGCCCAGGGCACGCAAGAGGGAGGATTCCAGCAAGGAAACGGAGCGCCCATGGAACGCAAATCTCCTCCGAAGATTTTACAGTTAATGCAGTATGTACCACGCTACCTTTCGTATTAAGAGTGAAGGCATCGGGTCCCTCAAGGAGCACTTGGGGGCTACCCTTTTTATCTGTACGATAAGTTTATGCCTGAGAATGTGTTGTTTCATTCCTCCGCCTGGCATCGGGTCTGACCAGTCGGCCCGGGGGCTCGCCGCCTTGTCCTATGTTGGTGCCACCTGCAGTTGGACAAGTAGTGTCCCGACATCTTCCGTGGGGGCGCGCCAGTGTCGGAGTAAATGACCACGGGTAGCCTCATCAGTCCCCCATGGTATTTCGAGACATCAGGGCTGGCTGCGCCCCTCACACCTTCCGGAAGCACGACCGCCTTCTTGGGCCGGCTGGTCCAAGAGGTCGGCTGCTAGAATGCGGCAAGACCATGGAAGGCGGCCGCGAGGGGGCCGACTCCTGGCAGACGGCCCCTCGTCCTCTCGAAGTTAGCACCACATCACCACGACAAGACAAGGCATGGCTGCAGTGCAGCCTGCCACCCCTGAATCCAGGGTGGGACGTGTCCACAAAGCTGTGTACCGGGCGGACACCCCCCGCCCAGTGCGGCACTATTGCCACGCAGTCCATGACATCACTAGCGCCAGAGGGAGCCACGCCCCCACGACGGGCGGTCGGTACGGCCCGCAGGCGGTGGGCCCTACCTGTCCGCGAGCCACCATAAGGCGGCAAACCTCAATCAGGTGGCAACAAGGGAGGGTCGACTCCTAGCAGGCGGCCCTCCTCCCCCTTGGAGTCTGTGCACCATTAACCAGATGAGACGGGGTATGGCTACAGTGAGCGCCCGTCAGGCGGTGGGATTGTAGCCACGCTCCCCTCGACAAAGCCTTCGTCATCAAGGGCGAGGCTATAGTATAAAGCAGTCAACATGGCTCGCAGGAGGCGGGCCCTACCTGACGGCCGAGATCATGGCAGTCAGCGGGGCCCACCAGGCGGCGGGGCCCAGCGGTCGGCGGAGAAGCCGGCAACCAGAGACGCTGACGGCCGGGTCCTACACCCGGCCAGATTACCATTGTACCCCTAGGGGGTAGGCCTATATAAACCCCCCAGGCTCACCCATGCAAAGGGTTCAGTACCCACGCCATTCACACACACACGTAGAGAGAGGAGTAGAGCTAGCCTTGCCCTTCTCCCTCCTCTAGCCGAAACAGCTCAAGGAGCAAGCTTGTAGCTACTTTGTTGATCATAGTCATCATGCGGAGACCCCGCAGAGCAGGACTAGGGGTGTTATCTCCGAGGAGAGCCCCGAACCTGGGTAAGATTCGCAGGCGTATGCGGTCTCGCTCACTCCCGCTTCTAGAGCCCGGCGACGTACTCTTGTCCCCATCCATGATAAGCCACACCCTGGCATATGTCGCACAATACCCCCGACATTTGGCGCCCACCTTGGGGCAAGGTGCACCGTCGCCCAGAAAAACATTCTGGACGGGAACCCTCTTCCTTCCTGGGGAGCGCAGCCAGCCCGGCACGCCCGACGGCGTTTGCGCCGACACACTGCGTCGTGTGGAAGCCGCCTGCGCCGCGAGCTGCCTCGCTGACCTCGTCGGCGGGATCCGCCTCTCCGACGAGCCCGCACCCAACACGGGCGCAGCCACCTTCGAGAGCTGTCTTGTCGACCCCCTCGGCAAGCTTCACATGCCAACGAGCCGGCCTCCGACCTGGAGTCCGTTGGCTCCACCGACCCGCCCGTCGACATGGTCATCGATGCTGACGCCGCGCCTTCTGATACCTTCCCCGGTGACGTAGTGATCTTCGACGACCCGCTCCCTACTGCTGACAGCAGCGCCGGCACCAGCACCGTTACCGAGGTGCTGGTCATCAGCCACGATGGAGCCCCCGACGAGGCCGATCGGGACCCGTTGCGGGCGGCAATGCGGGACCTGTCCGCACCCGTGGCACCCGGTGCAAACGGTGAAACGCTGGAAGTGTGCCGTGTTGAACTCCTCGATAGCGCCAACAAGTTGGCAGCCATGAGACGCCTCAACGAGGCCTACTAGCGTGAGATCGACCGCGCCGTCTGCGGCACGCCGGCTGCTGGCGAACCCAGCGGCGCGGGCACGGTCCGGCAGCACGGCGCAGCCATCGCCAGCATGCTGGGGGCCGACCGCCCAGTCTACGTCACGCCAATGGAGAACTTACGGGCCGCCCAGGCGGCAGCAGATGAGCTGGACCGCCTGGAGGGCGACGAGCATCGCTGCATGATGGAGCGCGTCCAGCAGCTCATCGACACGGCCGCCGCACAGCAAGAAGGCGGCCGCCGCGTGGTGGAACCCGGCTTGCAGGCCGGGAACCTTCCCCCTCGCCGAGAGCACGGCGCGACCTCCCGGACGCCGACAGGCGGCGCCCGCGACCGAGGAGACCAAGAGCCGGCTGTTAGCCGCATTCGCACACGCATCACCATCGAGCGCGACCAAGACGGCCGCCCACGAGCAGTGGAACGGTGGGACGATCGTCCGCCTCCCCCGCGCAGGGAGAGGCGCGCCTCCCCGCCGCCCATTGAGCATCCGACTCTCGGAGGCCGGCTGGGCCCCCGTGAAGGAGCCGGAGAGAACGACGCCCGCTACCGGATCGACCACTTGGCTCGATCCCTGGCGTTAGAAGAAGATGCGATCGGCCCGCCTTGTTTCGGCCCCCGCATTCGTGATGAGCCCTTCCCCAAAGGGTTCTCGCTACCTCAAGACACTCCCAAGTACAACGGTTCCGTGAAGCCGGAGGATTGGCTAGTTGACTACTCTACCGCCGTCAACATAGCAAACGACCTCAAGCGCGTTGCTGTGAAGTACGTTCCGCTCATGCTCCAGGGCACGGCCCGGACATGGCTGAACAGCCTCAAGCCCTACAGCGTCAACAGCTGGCTGGACTTTACCAAAGTTTTCATCCGCAACTTCACCAGCACCTACAAGCGGCCGCCCAAGCCTCGCCAGCTCTCCCTATGCGTCCAAGGCCCAACCGAGTCCACCCGCGAGTACTTGACGCTATGGGCCGAACTGCGCAACTCCTGCGAAGGGGTGCATGAGGTGCAAGCCATAGAGTACTTCACTGCCGGGTGCCAAGAGGGCACCCTACTCAAGCACCGACTCCTCTGCGATGAGCCGGCCACACTCGATGATCTGCTAATCATAGCGGACAAGTACGCCACCGCCGACTCCTCCATGAAGTCGGAGCTCCGAGTGGACGCGTCTAGAAAGATGCTCCCTCCGGCCCCTCAGACGCCTGCTGGTGACTCCAGTCGGCGCCAGCAGTCGACCGACAACAAACGCAAGGCCCCGCAGCCGGCTTCCACCAGCCGGCAGGTGGCAGCAGTTGGAGACCAGCAGCCAGAAGGGCAGCCCAGCCCCAAGCGTCAAAAAGGCGGCAAGTCTGCTTGGTTGCCCGCCTTCTCCTTCGAGCAAACCCTTGATGCTCCCTGCAAGTTCCACAGCGGCGCGAAGCCGTCCAATCACACCACCCGAAAGTGCCACTGGCTCACGCGCATTGCCAAAGGCGAAGGACTGCCCCCTCCGCCTGCTGGCCCGCCGGCTCCGCCTCCTCAGCAGACGGTGGACCGCCCCATCGGCGCAATCCAAGATGAATTCCCCAAAGAACACAGAGCCTACATTGTCTTCACCAGTGTGGCCGACGACAGGCACAGCCGGCCTCAGCAGCACCGTGAGGTGAACACGGTCGCTTCTGAGGTCCCAGAGTTCATGCAATGGTCCGAGAGGCCCATCAGCTGGAGCCGCGCTAACCACCCGGAGGTGATGCCTTCTCCGGGTTCCTATGCCCTGGTGCTGGATGCCACCTTTTCAACGGAGCGGCGAGCCTATCGCTTCTCCCGAGTTCTGATAGACGGCGGTAGCAGCATCAACATCCTCTACCGTGACACCCTGGAGAAGCTGTGCGTCAAGGAGAGGCAGCCCCAACCCAGCCGGACTGCCTTCCATGGCATTGTCCCTGGCCTTTCCTGCTCTCCAATCGGCAAGATCAAGATAGATGTCCTCTTTGGAGAAAAGATCACTTCCGTCGTGAGCCAATCTGGTTCGAGGTGGTGGACCTGGAGAGCCCCTACCATGCGCTCCTTGGCCGTCCTGCTTTGGCCAAGTTCATGGCGGTGCCACACTACGCCTACCTCATGATGAAGATGCCAGGTACCAAGGGCATTATCACCGTAGCCGGCGACTACCAGAAGTCGGCCACATGTGCTGCTGCCAGCAGTCGGCTGGCTGAGTCCCTTGTCATCGCTGCAGAAAGGCGGCTCCTTGACCGGGTTGTGGCCATGGCCAGCAAGCAGCCGAACCTGTCACCAGATCCCAAGGAGTCAGAGGCCCAGGGCTCCTTCCAGCCGGCCAAAGAAACCAAGAAGATTCCCTTGGACCCTGAGCACCCGAAGAGGTTCGCTGTCGTAGGGGCCCATCTCGACAGTAAATAGGAAAGCGAGCTCGTCGATTTCCTCTGTGAGAATTGGGACATCTTCGCATGGTCTCCCAAGGACATGCCGGGTGTTTCGACGGATTTCGCCGAGCACAAGCTACATGTCAGATCAGATGCAAAACCAGTTAAGCAACACCTCCGCTGCCTGTCAGAAGAGAAGAGAAGAATTGTTGGTGAAGAGATCGCCCGACTTATGGCAGTCGGCTTCATCATGGAAGTGTTCTTTCCAGAATGGCTTGCCAACCCAGTCCTTGTACTGAAGAAGAACAACAAGTGGCGCATGTGCATTGATTACACCAGCCTCAATAAAGCTTGCCCCAAAGATTCGTTTGCTCTGCCTCGGATAGACCAAGTGATTGACTCCACAGCCGGATGCGAGCTGTTGAGTTTTTTGGATGCCTACTCTGGCTACCACCAGATCAAGCTGAACCCGGCCGATCGGCTGAAGACCGCCTTCATCACACCATTCGGAGCCTTCTGATACCTGACCATGACATTCGGCCTGCGAAATGCCGATGCTACATTTCAGCATTGCAAGCAGAAGTGCCTCCTCAAGCAACTTGGCAGAAATGCCCACGTCTATGTAGACGACATTGTGGTGAAGACGGAGAAGCGTGGCACCCTCCTGGAGGATCTCAAGGAGACCTTCGACAATCTGCGCCGTTATCAAATCAAGCTAAACCCAGAAAAGTGTGTCTTCGGAGTCCCAGCCGGCCAGCTCCTTGTTTTCCTTGTCTCAGAACGGGGCATCGAGTGCAACCCTGTGAAGATCAAGGCCATTGAGCGGATGGAGAGGCCCACCCGGCTGCGAGACGTCCAGAAGTTCACCAGGTGCTTGGCATCCCTCAGCCGTTTCATCAGTCGGCTGGGCGAGAAGGCTCTTCACCTATACCAGCTAATGAAGAAAACCACTCACTTCGAGTGGAACGACAAGGCGGACGAGGCCTTCCTCCAGCTCAAGAAAATGCTGACTACGCCGCCTGTCCTGGCGGTTCCGGCTGCTAAGGAGCCCATGTTCCTCTACATCGCCGCCACCAGCCGGGTGGTCAGCACTGTCATCGTGGTCGAGCGCCCGAAAGATGGAAACGCATAGCCGGTCCAGAGGCCCGTCTACTACCTGAGTGAAGTGCTATCGGCCTCCAAGTAGAATTACCCCCACTACCAGAAGATGTGCTATGGCGTATACTTTGCCGCCAAGAAGCTCAAGCAGTACTTTCAAGAGCACTCCATCATGGTTGTCTGCACTGCCCCACTTGCCGAGATCATAGGCAACAGAGATGCATCAGGCCGGGTGGCCAAGTGGGCCATCGAGCTAGCTCCCCACACCATCCTCTACCAGCCCCGCACCGCCATCAAGTCCCAAGCGCTGGCCGACTTCCTCATCGACTGGCCCGAGACCCAGTACCTGCCGCCGGCACCGGATTCTACCCATTGGAGAATGCACTTTGATGGCTCAAAGATGCGCACCGGTCTGAGAGCCGGCATGGTCCTCACCTCTCCCAAAGGCAACAAGCTCAAGTACACGTTGCAAATTCACTTTGCTGCCTCCAATAACGTGGCCGAATACGAGGCACTCGTCCACGGGCTTTGACTGGCCAAAGAGATTGGCATCCGCCGAATTTTTTGCTACGACGACTCGGACTTGGTAGTCTAGCAGTCGTCTGGCGACTGCGATGCCAAGGATGCAAACATGGCGAGCTACCGCTTCCTCGTTCAGCAGATTAGTGTATACTTTGACGGGTGCGAGTTCCTTCATGTGCCACGAGCCGACAATGAGCAAGCTGATGCCCTGGCACGGATTGGCTCCACCGCCAAGCGATACTAGCCGGCGTCTCCCTCCAATACCTCCGCAAGCCGTCTATCAAACCTTCGCCGGAGTAAGAGTCCATCTTCGTGCCGACTACTCCCGGAATAGTCGGATCCGACTCGGGGGCTGCAACAGCCGGCCCGGGGACTTCGGCAGGCGGCTCGGGGACTGCAGCAGTCGCACCCGGCCCGAGAACTTCAGAACCCGGCCCGGGGGCTGCGGCAGTTGGGCCAGGGACGTCGGCAGGCGGCTCGGAGACTGCAGCAGTCGCACCCAGCCCGGGGACTACAGCAGTCGGCCCGGGAACTTCAATGACACAACAAGTGGCGGTCGACTCCAACCCGCCTCCTCCCAACCCAACCGCCCTGGTCCCAGTGGCCGTGATGATAGTGGTCGAAGCACCATCATGGGCGCAGCCCATCCTCAACTTCCTGGTAAGCGGAGAGCTACCAACCGACGAGACCTTGGCCCGGCAAGTGCAACGCCGGGCAGCAGCATACACGATAGTGATCAGTGAGCTTGTCAGACGCAGTGTGACTGGCGTCTTCCAGCGCTGCGTTGAGCCAGAAAAAGGCAAGGCAATCCTCAGAGACATCCATCAAGGCGAATGCGGCCACCACGCGGCCTCCAGATCCTTGTCGCCAAAGCTTTCCGCCATGGATTCTTCTGGCCGACTGCTTTGGACGACGCCAAGGACTTGGTCAAGAAGTGCAAAGGGTGGCAGAAATTCGGCTCCAAGCAACACCTGCCGGCTTCTGCACTCAAGACCATCCCCCTCACTTGGCCATTTGTCGTCTGGGGGCTGGACATGGTGGGCCCGTTCAAAACAGCACGTGGCGGCATGACCCATCTGCTGGTCGCCATGGATAAATTCACCAAGTGGATTGAAGCAAAGCCAATTAAGAAGCTGAACGGTCTGACTGCGGTGACCTTCATCGCAGATATCACTGTCCGGTATGGCATACCGCACAGCATCATCACTGATAATGGCAAAAACTTTGCCAAAGGCGCCTTGGCCCGTTTCTGCGCGACGCAGGGCATCCGACTGGACTTAGCGTCCGTTGCCCATCCGCAGTCAAACGGCCAAGTCAAGCAAGCAAACGGCCTCATCTTGTCCGGCATCAAGCCCCGACTGGTCGAGCTGCTGGAGCGCTCGGCCGGCTGCTGGATCGAGGAGCTACCGGCCATCCTCTGGAGTCTCCGGACCACGCCGAACAAATCGACCGGCTTCACTCCCTTCTTCCTCGTGTACGGGGCCGAGGCCGTCATCCCAACTGACATCGAATTTGACTCGCCTCGCATCACCATGTACACAGAGGCGGAGGCAAAGGAGGCGCGAGAAGACGGTGTCGACCTACTGGAAGAAGGCCGGATGTTGGCACTCAGCCGGTCCGCCATCTACCAGCAGGCCCTACGCCGCTACCACAGCCGGAAGGTCAAGCCACGATCTTTCCAAGAGGGGGATCTTGTGCTCCGGCTGATCCAGCGAACAGCCGGCCAGCACAAGCTCTCGGCCCCTTGGGAAGGGCCCTTCATCATCGGCAAAGCCTTGGGCAATGACTCCTACTACCTCATCAATGCGCAGAAGCCCAGGGCACGCAAGAGGGACGATTCCGGCAAGGAAACAGAGCTCCCATGGAACACAAATCTCCTCCGAAGATTTTACAGTTAATGCAGTCTGTACCACGCTACCTTTCGTATTAAGAGTGAAGGCATCGGGTCCCTCGAGGAGCACTCGGGGGCTACCCTTTTTATCTGTACGATAAGTTTATGCCTAAGAATGTGTTGTTTCATTCCTCCGCCTAGCACCGGGTCCGACCAGTCGGCCCGGGGGCTCGCCGCCTTGTCCTATGTTGGTGCCACCTGCAGTCGGACAAGTAGTGTGCCGACATCTAAGCCCTCTCTTGCCTTAAGCCGCAGCTCGCAGAGCGACTGTTCGACTGGCAAGAGCTAAAGGCAGGAAACGGTGTCCACACGAAAAATGACTAAGGAAAAAAGCATCAACATAGGCTAAACCAGGCTCCTCGCCTCACCATCCGGCTGCTGAGCAGCCGGCCGGCCGGCTTCTCACTTGACTTGCTACATTCTAAACGGCCAAAGTACTTGTCTTCCTAAACGGCCAAGTACCGGACCCAGCCACAGACCGCAAAGCGGCTGTCCGGCTGGCAGTGCGGTAGCCAAAGGAAGGCGGCAAAGGAAAAAGCCAAAAAAGAGCAGAAAAGCAAGACAAAGTCAGAACCCGGCAGAGCACAACTTGTGCGAATAAAATTAATTTACATAGCAAAAGCTCATAGCCAGCATTCAACAAATTTTGAATACACCCCCAGCGGGTGGAATTGCGCGAATTTACATACTTGTTCAAAAGATTACAAGAACGGGAAAAGATAAGATGAAGTGGCCATCTAGGCCAGGGGACCAACAGGCGGGTCCGACGGGTTGGCAGAGGCAGCGGCGCCGAATGGTGGAGCGGCCTACTGAGAGGTCTCGGCCTGATCGCCCCCGGCAGCAGTCGGTGCGGTAGCACGCGGCTCGTTGGTCGAGGCTTGGTCGGGCTGAGGCCGACTATCCGCTCCGTCGTCCGGTGCATCATCTTTGCCGTCCTCGTCCTCTTCGTCCTTGCCCTTGTCGCTGGAGGTGATCTCTTTCGCCGAGTCCCCCGCATCCCCCGGGTTCAGCCCGAACCAGCTGGGCGGCACCTCAGCGCCTTCCTCGTCTAGCTTGGGGATGAAAACGGTGGTGTTGGCGTACTCGGCGATCGCTGCCGCATGTTGAGTAAGCATAGGGCCCACCACCGCCAGCTCCGGTCTGGCCTCCTGCCGGAAGGTGGCCAGCTGGGCCAGGTCTAGCCCAGGATACCACGCCTTGGCGAACTTCAAGGCCGTCCGTGCACCCGCCCGAGCCGCGGCGCCCTTCCAAGCCTCGAAGCGGCCGACCGCTACCTCCAGCCAGTCGGCAGTCCGACTGGGGGTGCATGGAATTTGAGCGTCTGGCCAAAAGGCGGTCAACACCTGAGCCCCGGCGCGCTGCAGGCGGCGAAGCATCCTGTGAGCCGGCTGCAGGCGCGTCTTGACGGCCAGGAGCTGCTCGCTGAGATTTCGGGGCGCGTTGGGCACAATGTCCGCGCCCGCCCTCCTCCGCACGTCGCGACGTGCCTCGATGGCCTGGCTG
Source organism: Thinopyrum elongatum (assembly GCA_011799875.1). Taxonomy (NCBI): domain Eukaryota; kingdom Viridiplantae; phylum Streptophyta; class Magnoliopsida; order Poales; family Poaceae; genus Thinopyrum; species Thinopyrum elongatum. Next base: position 337,064,003 of record CM022297.1, read on the forward strand.
ACAGTGACGGAGTGACCGGGAAAGTATTCTGCACAAGAAGAAGATCAAAGATTAGAAGCCAGAGGCCGACTCCTGCTGCAGTTGATGGCTGTTCAAAAGAAGAAGTAACTTACCATCAATCATGTCCTCGATCTTGCCGTAGCCGTCGGTCAGGAGTCTCTCCTTCTCGGCCCAGTTCGAGCGTTGAGTCTCGAACTCAGCCTTGAGGGAGTCTTCCTCCTCCTTCAGCTTCTGGAGCTCCGCCTTGTGCCGCTCCGCCTGGTTCGCGAGCTCCTTGGCCAGGCGGCCGCATTCCTGGGCCGCCTGGCTGCGCTCCTGCTCCTTGGTATAGAGCGCGGACTCGGCCTCTCCCAGGCGTTGCCGCAGATCTGCGGCGGCCTTTGCCAAAACGGAGAAAAAAGAAAACCATCAACACCAATGGAAAGTAGTTGCCGGGAGATCCAGCCCGACTGCTCAGCAGTCGGCCCGAATCTCGGTGACTACACCCAGCGGGTGCGCTGACGCGCCCCCGCGAGGAAGAAGACCAAATACTTACTTCGGCTCTCCGCCAGATCGGTGGTCCGCTTGGTCAGCACCTGGAGCTGAGAGTTATAGGCGGCCGCACGGATGTTGTGGTAATCCTGCAACAAAGACAACAGAAGAAGGTAACGAGTCAGTACTCGGAGCTCGACCTGAAGTTCCGAGCCGCCTGCTCAGCAGCCGGCCCGGAACTCGGGGGCTACACCTAGTGGGTGCGCTGGCGCACCCCCACGGAAGATTACAAAGAAACGAAAACAAGAAACGTACCCGGACGGCCGCCCGCGTCGCCAGGAACTCCTGCGTGTACTGCTGGAGAGCGGTGCCTTGGGCGTTGAACCGGGCCAGGACTTCCTGCGAGGCCGCATTCAAAACACCCGTACCACCCCCAGACGTCCAATCCGGCGGGGCGGCGCTAGTAGCCTCGGCGTCGGGGGCCGACGAGCTAGTGGCCTCGATCTCCAACGGCCACGGTGCTGAGGCCGCCCTCCCCGCACGCCGGCGCACCGGGATACTGATTGCAGGAGTCGGACCCACCACCAACTCGCCGCTGGCTGGCGGCACCAGCGACGCGTCAGGCCGACTGCCCTGGGCGTCGGCAGCCGGCGTGTGCGGGGGCAGCTCCGCCTCCAGGACAACATGGTCCCCTCCCCTCTCTAGGGCCGGCTGGTCATCACCAGCCCCTCCAGTCGGAGCCTGGACCTCCAGCACCATAGGCTCCGTAGATTGCAGACCGGTGGACTCTGGAGCACGGCTGCGGGATGCCTCCTCCGCCTGTGCCTTGGTGGCCGCGTCCGCCTGCTCCTTGGCCGCGGCGTCGGCTTGAGCCTCGGCCGCCGCGTCGGCCTCCGCCTTCTCCCGGGCCGCAGCTTCCCGTTCCTCTCGCGCCTCCCGCGCGTTCTTCTCCTTCGCCTCCTGGAGGGCGGCGAGCGGATCCAAGCGGCGGGGGCCCGTGAAGTCGTCTGCCACCCCGATCACCGAGCCGGACGGGGCTCGCGACAAGGAAAGTGGGGCACTACACGCCAAAGGAGGAAGAGAATAAAAAGATCACAAAGATAGAAGAAAAGCAAACGCAAAGCAAGATGCAAGAAAGGACAAGGCGCTTACGCGGACACCAGCGGGAGCCGCTTTGGGGCTTTCTGGAAGAGGGCCGCCTTCACGGCAGCCTCTTGCCGCTTGGTCACGGCGACCGAGGTCCTGGCCTTCTTGGGCCGGTTGCCAAACAACCTGGCGTCAGCCCGGCGCTTCGGCGCGCCGGCTGCTGCAGTCGGCGCGGCCGAGGAGCTCGCACCCACCCTGTCGGCGCCATGGGCACGGCGCGGCTCTTCGTCCTCCTCGTCGTCATCCGGCCAATCCACGAGGCCGCCTCCTAAGGAGCCGCCTTCTCCCTCGCCGCCACCGCCTGTGGCGTCGTCCTCCTCCTGGGCGGCCATCCCCAAGTCGGGGTCGTCCATGTCACTCACCGACCAGTCCGCCATGTACTGGTGACTCGGCGCCGACGCGTCAGTGGCCGTCTGGCCCGAGAAGTGCTGCACCAAGGCCAACTGGTCAGGCGGCAAGAAAGAACCCGGGCGAACAAAGGAAAAAAGAATTAGAAGACTTACCGGAGGCGGCGGGCTGGCCCGGCTGTACGGCGGCTTGCCGAATCGCCACTCCGTCTCCGACAGCTTGCAGTCGGAGAAGAAGTTCACCATGCGGACAAGCTCCACGTCTGGCATAACCTTGGTGGACAGCCGGCACGGGTCCCGGCGCCCACTCATGTCGCTGATCAAGTGAGGCCGGGCTTGGAGGGGTAGCACTCGGCGCTTCACGAACGCGGCCTGCAGGTCCGAGGCCTTGAGGCCCTCCGACGCCGTCATCTCCTAGAGCCGGAGGAGCGCGGTGGTGCACGTGGCCGACAGGGTTCTCGGCCAAAACTTCCAGTTGGTGCGAGGCCCAACAGGCGGGATGGCTGCGTAGGCTGGCAGGTTGACGTAGTCCCACGTCGAGTGGATATTCTCGACGTAGAAGTACGACTTCTGCCACAGTTTGGCCAACTGCAGCAGGGCGAGAACTGGGAAGCGGACCCCGGATCCCGTGCGCCGCACCGCGACGCAGGCTCCGCACTGGGCCGCCTCGTTCTTGGCGGCGGTGCCGAGCTTGAGATAGAAGAGCTCTTCCCATAGCTCGAGTGTGGGAAGCATGCCGAGGTAGCCCTCACACAGGGTGACAAAGGCGGAGAGCAGCACCACCGTATTCGGAGTGAGGTGGTGGGGCTGCACTCCGTAGAAATCCAAAAATGAGCGAAGGAATCCGCTTGCCGGAAGGCCGAAGCCGCGGAGGAAATGCGACCGGAAGACGACGCGCTCTCCGCCTTCTGGCGCCGGTGAGATCTCCCTTTCGGGTGGGACACGCACCTTGACGTTCGACGCATGGGGGAGCCGCCGCGTCTGGCGGAGGAACTCCAAGTGCCCGTCGTGGACATTGGAGTCGTCCCAGTAGCCCGCACGGTCGCTTTGCGCCATTGGCTCCATGCTCGGTGGCGGCGCAAGGTGGCTGCGGCTCGAGGAGGTCCGGCGACGGCGGGCTGCGGCAGCACCCTGGCGAGAGGAGAGGCCGCGGCGGTAGCAAGAAGAAGAGGAAGGAGAAAGGCAAGACTAAGGGAGAGGAGGGCGCGCGTACGTTCTGCCACCCCCTCCTCCCCCTACTTATAGCCCCCCGGCGGCGGAGCCGAGGGGGCGAGATATAGGGGGGCGCAAGATTAACTGTGCCCACTCCCCCCACGACCCCGCGATTACTGCGCCCTAATGGCGTGTATTAATCACACCAGGGAAGCGCAACCGCCCGCCTCGGCCACAGCGGATCCGCGCGCGTGCCGAGGCCCTGTAGTGGCGGGCCCAGGCCTGCGGCGACGTCTCATCGGGCATGCGGGCTGGCAGGCCGGCCTGGCCTGCTGGCACCGCGTGGCGAGCGAGCAACGGGCGGCAAGCCTGTCATCCGGCTGGCACTCTACCCGGCCTCCACCACGACGATTCGAACTCGCCAGGCGGCCGGCCTGGCCTTGGCCGGCTCCTGGCAGTCGGCCTCTCCAGAAGACGGACGAAGCCCAACTACCAAACCACTCAGATTAGGAAGCTGCTGAGGCTCCTCGTTTTTCAGCCACGGTGCCCCTCCAGTTTCGGGGACTACTGTCGGAGTAAATGACCACGGGTAGCCTCATCAGTCACCCATGGTATTTCGAGACATCGGGGCTGGCTGCGCCCCTCACACCTTCCGGAAGCATGACCGCCTTCTTGGGCCGGCTGGTCCAAGAGGCCGGCTGCTAGAAGGTGGCAAGACCATGGAAGGCGGCCGCGAGGGGGCCGACTCCTGGCAAACGGCCCTTCGTCCCCTCGAAGTTAGCACCACATCACCACGACAAGACAAGGCATGGCTGCAGTGCAGCCTGCCACCCCCGAATCCAGGATGGGGCGTGGCCACAGAGCTGTGTACCAGGCGGACACCCCCCGCCCTGTGCGGCACTATTGCCATGCAATCCGTGACATCACTAGCGCCAGAGGGAGCCACGCCCCCACGACGGGCGGTCGGTACGGCCCGCAGGCGGCGGGCCCTACCTGTCCGCGAGCCACCAGAAGGCGACAAACCTCAATCAGGCGGCAACAAGGGAGGGTCGAGTCCTAGCAGGCAGCCCTCCTCCCCCTTGGAGTCTGTGCACCATTAACCAAATGAGACGGGGTATGGCTACAGTGAGCGCCCGTCAGGCGGCGGGACTGTAGCCACGCTCCCCTCGACAAAGCCTTCGTCATCAAGGGCGAGGCTACAGTATAAAGCAGTCAACATGGCCCGCAGGCGGCGGGCCCTACCTGACGGCCGAGATCATGTCACTCGACAGGGCCCACCAGGCGGCGGGCCCCAGCGGTCGGTGGAGAAGCCGGCAACCAGAGACACTGACGACCGGGTCCTACACCCGGCCGGATTACCATTGTATGCCTGGGGGGTAGGCCTATATAAACCCCCCAGGCTCACCCATGCAAAGGGTTCAGCACCCACGCCATTCACACACACACACACGTAGAGAGAGGAGTAGAGCTAGCCATGCCCTTCTCCCTCCTCTAGCCGAAACAGCTCAAGGAGCAAGCTTGTAGCTACTTTGTTGATCATAGTCATCATGCGGAGACCCCGCGGAGTAGGACTAGGGGTGTTATCTCAGAGGAGAGCCCCGAACCTGGGTAAGATTCGCAGGCATATGCGGTCTCACTCACTCCCGTTTCTAGAGCCCGGCGACGTACTCTTGTCCCCATCCATGATAAGCCACCCCTTGGCATATGTCGCACAATACCTTCGACAAAGAACTCAAGGACGCCGCCGGCAAGTGCGAGTCCTTGGAGGAGAAGAATAAGCCACAGGCGGCCAAACTCACCAAGGCCCTCCAAAAGGCCAAGGAGGCGAGCACCGAGTCCCGGGCAGCTCGCGAGGAAATCCGGCAGTCCGAACAGATAGCGGCTGGTAAGCCCTTTCTTTTGCAGACTATATTTGGCGGTCAAAGATATGCCTTGCTCACTCGACTGTGGAGTTCTCCAGATGCATTTGCGGATCTTTTGAAGAGTGCCGCCGACGCCGCGCAGTTCTTCCGGGCCTAGGAGGGGCACACGACGGAGAAGCTCTTCTGGTCACAGTTCGCGGCGTCGGAGCGTCCGGCGCTGTTGAACAACCACATGATGCAACTGGCAGAGCTGCACAGGATGTCCGGATTGGCCATGAAGGACGTCATAGTCTGGCTGTGGCTAACCGAACCCATTCCTAGCAGCTACTTCGGCCTGGTGCAGCGACTGGCCGACGCGCTGCCCTGGATTGATGCTGTCATGCGCTCGGCGTGCATAGAAGGTGCGCGGATGGCCTTTGCCCATGTCTAGATGCACTGGGCAAAGATGAAGGACGCCGCCGTGGCGGTCGAGGGCCCACCCGAAGGCAAGGACCACCGCAAGCCAGAGCGGTATTTCGAAGACGTCCTTGAGGGTGCCTGATTAATAGAGGGCCAATGCTCAAAGGATATCATATTTGAGTGAATGCATCCGAGCTACCCAGACGTTGTTTTAGAAACCAAGGCTTTGTAATATATTTATGTCTTTATTTGGAATTGCTTGCCTCTTGTGTGGCCGTATTTTGTTATCTTGAAAGTTTGCCAGTCGTCGGCTTCAGCCCCCACGTAGATACTACGGGGGTGTTCGGAATAACGCATGATCACTCTTGTCCCAACTTCTTGGTCTGTGAAGGAGGTGTTTGCGTAGGCGAACCAGGCAATCAGACTATGCGGCTTTATCACTTTCACTTAGCCATAGGAGTTTGACGGTGGGGCTAAGTACTAGCCCCTGGTGCGTATGCGGCTATCCGAACTGGGATGCCTTAAGCACATGACCGGACAGAGGCTAGTCCTTCGCATAATACGGAAGAAATCGCAAAAGATTTATAGCAAATCGCCGAATAGCTGACCAGCTCTCGCCGCACCATGACAGTCAGTTTTCGGCTTTCTCTACCGAGGTGTTTGACCGGATGAACCAGAAACACAATCGCAGTAGTTCTCCCTTTACTACCCTAGCCGAACGAGTGGAACGTAAGGTAGTAATCACAGGAGCCGGGCAACCCAACTATTGTCCAAAGACATGATTCGGAGCTGATGCATATAATGCAATATTCGGGACGCCGAAGTGCACTCTAAAAGCGTTCAGACTTTTGTTTTTTTTTGAAAATATAGGTGGCAGAATAGAGCCCCTGGCATTTTAAGCTACGCCGAAGTGTATATGCCAATCTGACATGAAGAGGGAATACAGATTATGAAATGAACCAATACCAAATAGGGTTGGTAAAAACTTTTTCCATTATAGTTTGATTGATACATCAAAACGTGCTTTTACAGATAATGCTATAAGCATTAGGGCTATTTTACATGCCGAGAATTTGAGAACAAGGGAAAGCTGTATACAGGTCCTAAAAAAGAAAAGGTATCATGAAGATCCTTTGTACACCCTGGTGCACGTCTGCGCCGCCTTTCGCCTTGGTGGAGGATCCTTTGAAAGGATCGAGGATCGTGTATATAGAAGAGGCCTGGGAAAGGGCCCTGCGCCACCGTAAAGTGACTTTAGGTTTTAAAGAACCTGTAATATGAGAGAAAAGAGAAAAAAGAAGAAGGAGATTAAGGTCCGAATAGGGTCGAGCCGTATTATGGGCCTCGTCCGTGGAGTGCCTCCGTCGTCGCCTAAGGTATTTTGAGTGCGTAGTTATGCACACGCGGTACATATGCCGCGATTAGATGGGGTGGTGGACGGAGGCAAAACTACTAGTCCAGCGCCGGATTAACCGAGCTGTCGTTCTGCAGAGTAGGCCGGACTCGTTTAGTAGTGTCCGGAGGCTTGATGGCCGATGAAGTGTTCAGCTTGATAAGGCCGCTCTGTACCTCGGCTACAAGGGCCGCGGTGTGCTCCTCAGTACGGAGGGAGCGTCCCATATTTCCATTGACAGTGATAACGCCGCGGGGTCCAGGCATATTGAGCTTTAAGTAAGCATAATGCGGGACGACATTGAAGCGGGCGAAGGCAGTACGTACGAGCAGTGCGTGATAACCACTGCGGAAGGGGATGATGTCGAAGATCAAGTCTTTGCTTCGGAAATTGTCTAGTGAACCGAAGACTACTTCCAATGTTAGTGAGCCCGTACAGCGGGCCTCGACGCCGGGTATCACTCCTTTAAAGGTGGTCTTACGAGGCTTGATTCTTGACGGGTCAATACCCATTTTGCGGACAGTGTCTTGATGGATCAAGTTGAGACAGCTGCCGCCGTCCATGAGGACTCGAGTCAGATGATATCCGTCAATAATTGGATCGAGGACCAGGGCCGCCGAACCTCCATGATGGATACTAGTCGGGTGGTCCCTGCGATCGAAGGTGATCGAACAAGCCGACCATGAGTTGAATTTGGTGGCGACGGGCTCTACGGTGTAGACGTTCCTTAGTGCGCGCTTGCGCTCCCTTTTGGGGATATGCGTGACATATATCATGTTCACTGTTTTCACCTCAGGGGGGAATTTCTTTTGTCCCCCTGTGTTCGGTGGGCGAGACTCGTCATCGTCCTCGCTTGGCGGCCCTTTCCCCTTATGTTCGATATTTAACTTACCGGCCTGTTTGAAGACCCAACAATTTCTGTTGGAGTGGTTGGCAGGCTTGTCGGGGGTGCCATGAATCTGGCAAGGCCGATCGAGTATTTTGTCCAAATTAGATGGACCGTCCTTCTTTCCTATGAATGGCTTCTTCCGCTGACCGGATTTAGAGCCACTGAATCCGGCGTTAACCATTGTCTCTGCAGTTTCTTCGTTGTTGTTTTGACGCTTGTGTTTGTTGCGTCATGGCCTGCCATTGTCGTCCCTGACTTCGGAGGTGCCAGGGTCACTGGTACTATTGCTTCTACGAGCCACGCAGCTGTCCTCTCCCGCGCAAAAGCGGGTCATGAGTGCAGTAAGAGCTGCCATAGACTTCGGCTTTTCCTGACCAAGGTGTCGGGCGAGCCATTCATCGCGGATGCTATGTTTAAAGGCCGCGAGGGCTTCGGCGTCCGGACAGTCGATGATTTGGTTCTTTTTAATTAAGAACCTAGTCCAGAGTTTGCGGGCTGACTCACCGGGTTGCTGGACTATATGACTAAGGTCATCGGCATCCGGAGGCCGGACATAGGTACCTTGGAAGTTGTCTCTAAAGGCATCGTCCAAGTCTTCCCAGCTACCGATAGAGTTCTCTGGTAGGCTGTTTAACCAGTGCCACGCTGGTCCTTTCAGCTTTAGGGGGAGGTATTTCATGGCATGGAGATCGTCACCGCGGGCCATGTGAATATGGAGAAGAAAATCCTCAATCCATACCGCAGGATCTGTCGTTCTATCGTATGATTCGATGTTTATGGGTTTAAACCCTTCTGGAAATTGGTGCTGCATTACCTCATTGGTAAAGCACAAGGGGTGCGCGGCGCCTTTGTATCGGGCAACATCATGACGGAGTTCGGATGACATCCGTGTTCGGTTTTCGGCCCGAGTTCAGTTGTGCTGCTCGCGCCAAGCTTCAAGGCCGTCGTCTCTCGTTGGAGCATGCCCCCTTGATCTGTATATTGATCTGGTCTTGCCGGCTCTATTTTCCAGGTCTTGACGTAAGTCATAGGTGTAGCCCTGAGCTGCTACCTCTTTGCCTCGACGGCAAGGTGGCGCGAGTTGGTGTTCGGCATGAGTAGCCACTTTGTCTTGCCCACGTGGTGGTCGGTCTGGTTGATCAACATGATTGTGTCTTGACGGTATTGGCTCCAGGGCCTCGTCATCGAATTGTGGCAGTAGTCGACGCTTTGGATAGCTCTTTGTTGGGCGTTCGAGGCCGTACTCCTCGGCAGCTAGGACCTGGGTCCATCTGTCATTGAGCGTATCCTGTTCGGCTTGAAGCTGTTGTTGTTTCTTTTTTAGGCTCCTCACAGTTGCGATGAGCTGTCGCTTAAAGCGCTCTTGCTCGAGGGGTTCCTCTGGCATGATGAAGTCTTCATTACCGAGGCTGACATCCTACTCGGAGATCGGTAGATAGTTACTATCTTCCGAATCCTCATTCCCAACTGGCTCGTCGGGGTTAACTTGTCCCTCTTCCCAATTATCCTGCTCTACGACAGGCTCAATGGGTTAGTCAGAGGCTTTGGCATTCTCCGGAGTGTCAATATCTCCGGTGCCGGTATTACTTTCTTTTTCCCGCCGCGATCATGAACGGCGCCGCTGACGTCGACGCTTCGGTGGTACCTCGACGGGCTTGTCCTTGATCGGATCTTGCTTGTCATCGTCGTCATCTTTGGGTGTATCTACCATGTACACGTCGTACATAGAAGTGGCAGTCCAACGTCCAGTGATGGGAGGGTTTTGTCCTGGTTTGGCTCCGGCATCATCGTCCGTACCGTCGATGTCTTCGGAGGCGTAGTCGAGCATGTCGGTTAAGTCTTCGACAGTGGCTACCAAGTGGGTGGTGGGTGGGACGCAAAATTCCCCGCACTCAGCCCCTAGTTCGGGCTGGGCGTGATTCGGAGCTGATACCTCCGTGATGGCGAGAGACCGCATTAAGTCCAAGGCCTCGCTTAAGAGCGAAGGCCGGACGGGGAACCGAGGACCTGCGGAGCTGGGCGTGGCATACTCTGCCAGGTTGTGTTCACCAGCCGCAGACCTTGAGAGTTCGGAGTTGGCCCCCAGAGGCGAGTTCGGCTCTCCGATGACAAGGAGGGTCCTATTTGATTCCAGGCTCGCCGAACATACAGTTGCTTCTGGGTCTTCGGCAAAGGGCTCCATGGGAGGAGAGGGTTCGGTGGATTTTAAGATCCCATCTTCGGATGAGGTGGCCTGCCCAGGATCTATGGCCAGGGCAGCGATAGTAGTTGGTCTTTGAGCGGTGCCTGATGACGGATCCGATGGGTTGCCTTCTTGAAGATGAGGAATAGTGGTCGAGGCCGTGAACCCTTCGAAGATCAAGTCTCCTCGGATATCAGCAACGTAATTCAGGCTCCCGAATCTGATCTAATGACCTGGGGCGTAGCTGTCGATCTGTTCAAGGTGACCAACTGAATTGGCGCGCAGAGCGAAGCCGCCGAATACAAAAAGTTGACTGGGGGGGAAGATCTCCCCGGAAACAACATCGTTGTTGATGATCAAATGAGCCATCGATCCTTCTGCCGACGACATAGTGGAACTCTCAATGAAAGCACCAATGTCGGTGTCAAAACTGGCCGATCTCGGGTAGGGGGTCCTGAACTGTGCGTCTGAGGATCGAAGGTAACAAGGGACAAAGGGAACATGATGTTTACCCAGGTTCGGGCCCTCTTAATGGAGGTAAAACCCTACGTCCTTCTTGATTGTATTTGATGAGCATGGGGGTTACAAGAGTTGATCTACCTCGAGATCGTAATGGCTAAACCCTAACTATCTAGCCTATGAAAATTTTGATGGCCTCCACGGACCAAACCCTCCGGTTTATATAGGCACCGGAGGGGGCTAGGGTTGTACAGAGTTGGTTTACAGAGGAAGGAAACTATACATCCGGACGCCAAACTTACCATCCACGCAAAGGAGAGTCCCACCCGGACACGAGGAAAGGTCTTCTGCCTTGTATCTTCACGGCCCATCAGTCCGGCCCATGTCACATAGCCCGGCCACCCGAGGACCCCGTAATCCAGGACTCCCTTAGTATTACCTCTTCGAGAGGGCCCGAACCTGGGTAAACACCGTGTTCATCGTCCCTTATTCCCCATAGATCTCAGATCCACAACTCGGGATCCCCTACCCCGAGGTCTGCCGGTTTTGACACCAATAGGGGGCGACGAAAGCGGGAGAGTCCAGCGAGCTGCAGTATAAGTGGAAGCGAGGAGGAAGGAGGGTTTTTCTGGGATCGTCCCCTCTCAAGAAATATGGGCTTTTCCTCGCAAAAAACAAAAACAAATTGGTTTTAAGATGGATAGGCTTTTGTATCGGCCTAGTCGGCTGCTCGTGTTTCATACTGGAGGGCCTTAACACTAGAGGCAGCCCATTAGAGACACTCTCCAGCTCTCCAGCTTATTGCCCATTCGAAAGAAAAAAAGAGACGCCTCCAGCTTAATTATGGCTCCTCATCGGTAACATTTTTCAACTTGAAAAAAAGTTATAGCTCCTTTTCAGGCCGGCTTGGCATCCACCAAATTAGAGGATGGTGTACTGCATGCAAACACTCACACTGGTCGTAGCGCGGAAAAATGAGGGGTCAAATGACATGCCCACAATACACATAAATTGTAAAGGTTGAGACGCTAACATCCACACTAAACTAAGCTTCATAAGATACTGTATGCATACTAGCTAACATTCACAAGCACTTAAGTTCAGCATGTTTACGCATCTAAATGATTCACAAGACTATAACCAAGACAAAGCCGTGAGAAGGTGTAGAAATAAAGAAAAAATGATCGATGCTTCTCTGAGCAAAGGGCCTCCCTACGCACGCATTAATTTCCTGGGCATGCTTCTTTCTGCTCAGTGTTGCATGCACTTTGAGCATGTTGGCAACTCCACAGCTACCTTGATGGCTCATCTTGCAATTTACGCTGACACATTGCAGCAAACAGAGGAGGCAATAGAGATCACTCAACATCAGACCATTTTGTGCAGTTCCACTGAAATCATCTTCATTGTCCTGAATGTGAAAAGATAGGAAAGCACTGTACCTAAATGGTGTCGCAAAACAGTAGCACATATCAATAGCTCGGCATGACAAAACACGATCATTTGGATGAAGGGGATACTGACCTGTGTGAGGAAGATTATGCATAATTTTATAGGTGGTTAGTTGATTTCCACCTTAGGATCTCCTATGATGGCACGGAGGAAATTCTATGCAATCGATGAGCGCAATTCCTTCTGTGTGGCTGTAGAAAATTTGTCCGACTAACCCCAATATCTTTTTTGTGCAGTTCCACTAAAATAATGCACCGCTGTTTGCACGACCCCTACTCGCCGGACAGGCTATCAATGAATCGGTCTCTTTTATCTTGCGTTGACAGCGCGCCTGCAGTGCTTGTTTGCTCCTCCACACATGACAGGCTCGTTCCACACTGCAAACAGCAAGTCAACGTACGAATAAGCTTATTTCATCTTGCGTTGGTCATTCTACCTAGTTACGAATGTAGGAATACCTGGAGCACCGTGAGGTCAGCTGACAGCAGGTTCCACTAAAATTGAGGTTTGTGCTTCCGTTTGCACAAATATACATCATATGGAGATAGACAACCCTGTTTGCACAAATATGTAACAGGGTTATTTAAGTAGTGTCATTTTTTTGCAGCGGCATATGATTAATAGCAACATCTCATATGTTATCAATGGCATTACAGTGACAGTATGAAAAAGTGCCATTAACTAAGAAGTGTCATCACATCAAATCAACACTGGCACTAGATTAACAGGGGCTTACATTAACATGCATAACAATTGCATTATTACTCTGTGATGACAGATTGGGAGTAGCACTTCATCAGTACGTACGTGCACGGTTAACAGGAATGATCGTTCTAACAAAGTGTGATACGAAAGGGAGAAACACATCATCGTGTCAACCATTGTCCAATTAAATTTTGTGCAGTTCAACGGAGATGCAGCTATGTTACCAGTGTCAGAGTTTAGTGTAACGGCCCAAAACACTCTTTATGAGAAATAAAGCAAGACAGAAGCATTTCATAAAATGGTGGTGGCATTGATTCATTTTATCAATGGCAATAGATTGACAGCAGCATTACTTAACAACGACATCACATTAACAGTGGCATTGTTTCATTTTACCTGTGATGTTAGATTAACAGCAGTAGTAAGGGCATAGGGACATGGGAGGTACAAGCATGTTTTACATCCACCGAGGCATAAAGTGGTGAGGTAGAGGTGTTGCCGAGTGCGGCAAACATGCAAAGCATGTCTGGATCTGTGCATTTTTTGTTGTCGTCAGTGACCTTTCCTATGTGACCACAAGAAATCTAGACGTGCTCATTCTCGGTAGCATTGTCGACCCAACATCCCCCACTTTCTGTCCTTCTTCGACGAAGAGACCGGTCAGGCCAGCATCTTTACTTCCCTTTCCAACCATGAGATCAGTTCGTTAGCCAGTATCTGCAGTACCTTTTTTCCTCTAATAGTAAAAATTTAGGTGGTGTTCGAGTGTTCGACAAGCCGACGGAGCTAGCTACATGGGGAGCTTTGTAATACTAGAAGAATATCCACATGCAGGATGCAGCGACATGGGGAGCAATCATAACTTGATGAAAAAAAGGGATGCAAGGACGTGGGGAGCTGGGCCATTAGTACAAGGCCGGTTCTAAAATAAGTTATACCTCCGGTCGGCGGGATGTGGCGAGGCAGGCAGTGGGATCTGCCAACTCGACGGCGGGGAGCAAGGGTGAGGAGGACCTTCCACGCCGGCGCTAGGTAAGAGAAGACGGCGCGCGTCGGCTTCCTCCCTCATCACCGGCGACCACCAGCGGAAGGTATCCGGCCGGATCTATGTCAACCGGAGAGAAGAGAGAGAGAGACAAAGAGAGTGGACACCGTGGTCTTGTTTAGATCTGGAGAGGGTGAGAAAGTGAGAAGAAGAGAACAACGCTAGCAAGCAAGTCCTGAAGTGGACTAGTGGAGTAGTAATTGTTTTTCTCTCCGTAGCGATCATTTTAAATTGAATACGCGCGGAGCCATCTTTTTTTCATTTAACGTACCAGTAAAAAGAAACTCGATCAATAACCACGCCACCGCGTTCAGGTCGCACTTGGTATGGCTGACATTTGGTCCCAGACCCCACATTAAGTGGAGGACTAGATGTCTCAAATTGTCACATTACCTGCCTTTTCGTGTGCAAATGCACTCCACTGTGAGTGTACCCGGGCGTGTGCGTGAGGGGAGAGTGAAGTCCAATTTATAAACCTTGAGGTTGTAGAGCTAGTCGGAAACAAACCCTCAACTTTAAATCCTTGAAGTTTGTACCCTGTCCTCTGAAATCCCGGTCATTTTTAACCTTAAGGGCATGTTCGGTTCAAGGGGTTTTAATGGGGATTAACAGGGATTGTGGGGGATTAAATCATGTACAATCCAAATTCCCCTCCATTCCTCTCCAAACCCCTTGGGAGGAGGTTGAACCGAACTAGGCCTAAGACTAACCACATTGGGAGTAACTTCAAGAGTAATATCGGGTCCAACTCAACAAATTCGCCTATGTGGCAACTAGTTAATGAGGAGAGAGGTAAATTGAGTAACTTATAGGTAGTTATGAAGGACAGCCTTCTTTCGCTGCGTCATGAGCTACCGAGCTGTCTAGACGAGCGCGTGGTATGAAGCACGTCGTTCTTTCGCCGCGTCCTGGCCATCACAAAGGTGGTGACGCACTTTGCGGGGTTGTCAGAGACGGAGTCCGTCGTTCCACTCTAGCGAAGGATAGCGCTCGCCCGAGTGCTCGAATGTGGATGCAAATTCATGCAAACACGACCGGATTTCATATAAACATGACGGATTTCATTACATTTACATTAAATAAGTTGTGCTTGTCCGGAGCTAAAGGTAGAATTATTATACCTAATCTAATTTTTTTCGACAAAGATATACCTAAGCTAAATGGTCGCTGGCCGATCTCTTTGTCCTCCTCCAGCATTCGGCTAAAGAAGAATCATGCAAGACACGGGCTGTTTTCGCCGGCGTCACCTCGGCGGTGGCCTTCATGGGATACAATCGGCGGCAGCCTCCCGTGTTCGACTTCTCCTCGATGATGGCGGCGGGCGGGGACGTGCTGGCCGTCACCTTGTCGACATCCGCGTAGCCGCATCACCTCATCGACATCCGCGGCGGCTTCTTTCTCTGCCAGCATGGCACGGCTACGCGCGCGTCGACGGCGGATGGTGCAGTCGCAGGCACTTGAGGCACTGTACGACGCGGCGGTGTCGAGGGCAGCAATGATTCCCGTGCCACCGTGCTCCCCAACAAGCCGGCGTGGAGCAAGTCGGCACTCTTCCTCAAGCTGTATTGGAGCGACCAGCTGTGGAACCACGCGCTGGCTTAGTGCGGCAACTGGCTCTGACGTGCTAGGCGAGGTAGGTGGAGCAGCGAGCTGTCTCGCTTGTAACTGCTGGGCTCGGCGGGCCACCCATACGGCTTTTATGCCGGAGAACTGCTCTTCCTGCTCGTCGGATGCCACCGAAAGAGTGGAGAAAATGGTGGAAGGAGGAGCTTGGCCGGCGTCCCACTCCTGAACAGACGTGTGTGGCCGGAGTGGGTTTCTCGCATTCCACGCGGGTTTAAATGTAGGTGTTTGAATGCGGCGAGGAGGCGGGTACAGCTGGGAGTGTAGTGGGCGGCGCCCTCGGCCGGCGCACCGCTTCAATGGCGGACGCAGTGAGAGGTCGCGTCCGCCCTGACCCCCTTGACCGTGGACCTTGACCGTGTACGTCCGGCTTTGAGGACAACATTATCCTTAAGGCTGGCCGTAATGGCGAGTATCATGTGCTAGTATCATGCATATGATATTAGTGTATGATACTACATCTGTAGTGCATAGTATCATATGTTAGTATCATAGATGACTTCATTTATTGACATGCATGACACAGTAGCACAACATTTAATATGATACGGTATCATGATATGATACTCAACCCTCTCTTTCTTCATTTAATTCTATGCCACCTCATCAAATTTGCCTAGTTGGCATGCATGATACTACTTATGATACTCCCATTACAAGCAGCCTATGGAACTTGACGGTGTACGTCACCTTGTGTCCAGATCTGAGATGCCACGTGTACCAGATGAATGACTCCAAGTTCGACCCCCGTGATGCTAGGTGCGAGCCGAGGAACACTGTTGGAGATGCCCCCCTCATAATTTTCCTACATTGGTTGTTTGATTCATAGGATAGAATGCTATAGGATTTTTTTTCCTATGAAATCATGTGTTAATTGGCAATCTAGCATCCACTCCAACTTTTTTTTCACTTCCTTTGTTTTTCCTGTGTCAAACACTCTGGTTTTTTTAGGGGAACACTGTGTTAATGCTATGGGATTCAAGTGGGCATGGCACTCCAATCCTTTATTTTTCCTATTCATGTGTTTTAAGTTCCTACGAATGAAAGAAAAGAAACGGAGAGAGTACTTGCTCTAAATGATGTGCCGCTGCAAGAGCCGCCTATATTAATTAACCATGCTATAAAAAGGTGGACCAGCTTTGGCTATAGTACTGTACTATAGGTTAGTAGGTGACCTTGCGCTTGGCTCTTCGCCTCTTCCGAAAGCCGAACAATGATGATGGTACTACAGTAGTACTTTTGGCAATCTGACACCAAATGAACTACTGCACATCCACTGCTTGTAAGCAAAAGTTTCTCCTCGTGCTGCAAGCCACCGGACGTGCATGGGCGAGGGAGAAGGCGTAGTAAGCAAGCTTCTCGTTGTTCTGCGAGTTGACGGGACGCATCAAAGTCATTTAGTACTCTCTCCAAAAAGGGACGACCATGTCCATGGCTACCATCCCGTGCTCCGTCATTGAGTACGTGCACTATTCACGTGCCATCGAGGAGAAAAAATATTGTGTAGTACGTGCCATCGAAGTGCACGACTCACTTACGCATTGCTTATCTCCATTTTCTTGCATGACACATGCACCTTGATGCTAGATGTCCCACGTGTTGGCAAAAGGATGAACAAAGCTCACGTAAAAAAAAGAGTGGAAGAACATAGATTCCCGACGACCGAGAAGGAGCAAGGAATCTCGTGGTGGAGCGTCTGCACTCATAATATTTTATATTATTCAGCGATATAAATTCAACCAAATCTCTCCACATTCCTATACCATTCTATAGTGTGAGAATAACTTTGAATGTAGGCCATTGATTCACTATATCCAATGGTCAATAGTTGGAAAATCCAAACAAAACGAGCCATTGGATCAACTCTTTAGCACTCAGATTGTTGCCACCTTGCACATCCTGCTGCAACACAGAAACTACCGTGCTATCTGTGAACCATCCCGAACATTCATGCGAAGCCGTGGAGACTTGCACGGCACGTGCTCATACAACATGTGCGTTCACAACTTCACATGCTGTTGTAGTCAGCTTCCCCATTTCTTTTCTTTACTTTTCTCTAAGAAGTACTCATTCCGTAAACTAATATAAGAGTGTTTAGATCACTAAAGCAGTAGTGATCTAAACAATCTTATAAGGAGTACAAGCCTGCCCTGTGCATGAATAAATCTTGCTTGCTGCACATACGTACGTGGCAGGACATGGTGTCCAATCACCATTTAGTTACTAATTTTGTGTTACCAAAGAAAACACGTGGTTCATTTTTAAATTAAAGTAGTCAAAACCAGCATGGAGGTAATCAGTCACATTGACCATTCTTTTCTATCGGCAAAAAAAAGAACATTTTGTTCTGATATATTTTCAAAAAGATATATTCGTAACCTCACATGTTATTGTCGACTACCCAAATGTTAATTTGTTACTATTTAGAGCATGCGCAGTGCTTGATAAGACAATTTTATCTTAAGCCTGTCACGTAATCTAGAGGAGACATCAAAATATGTTGCAGTGGGTTATTTTTAGTCTTATCTTTGATAACACGATAAATATTTGGTGAGACATATTCTTGCTAATAGATCATCTGTTAATCAAGAGAAGACATTCATTTTCTTATGGTCTCTCTTATCCACCTCATCATTTATCCTAAATGGCAGTCCAATGATAATACCATTATAAACACATAAAACAGGTTACCATTATTTTCGTAAGTTGGTTGTAATGTTACCTCCGTGGGACACCTAGTTATAGTATATCCAACAGCCCATATCGCTTCTCGCTCCTCGTCCTTATAGCCTGCCGACTGTACCTTATATACACTTGCTCTTTGAGCAAAGGCCTCCCTAAGAACACATTAATTTCCTGGGCATGCTTCTTTCTACTCAATGTTGCGTGCACTTTGAGCATGTTGGCAACTCCACTGCGAGCTTGCTGGCTCATCTTGCAATTGACGCTGACACATTGCAGCACTCCTGCAAGGCCCATAGGTTAATTTGGGAACAAGTACCTCGAGGTTAATTTGACAAACATGCCTTATAGGTTGATAGAAGTCATATCACTTTTTTTGGAAAGATGTCGTGAAGTAACATGATAGACCTTCTTTCAAGCCAATTAACATGTGTTAAAAAACAAAAATTATCAAAAAGTAACGCGATAGACCTTCGATTAACATGTGTTCAAAAAACAAGTACTCCTGCAAGGCCCAGAGGTTAATTTGAGAACAAGTACCTCGAGGTTAATTTGACAGACACGCCTTATAGGTTGACAGAAGTCATATAACTTTTTTTGGAAAGATATCATGAAGTAACACGATAGACCTTCTTTCAAGCCAATTAACATGTGTTCAAAAAACAAAAATTATCAAAAAGTAACGTGATAGACCTTCGATTAACATGTGTTCAAAAAACAAAAAATGTCAAAAATTACAAAACAAAGACCTCGAGGTTCAACTAATAGGACGGAGCACTATATACATTTAAGCCAATTAAACGTTTACAGTGACCCATCCCATTAGTTTTAACATCGAGTCCACTTCCCATTTGGTCACCCATTTGATGACTACTCCAGCCTCAGCACAGTTAACTTGGGAGTTCTATTGGATGAGCAATCGGTAGGGAAGCTGGTCCTTGCCTATATGGTAAGCCTCTTGGCATCTTTTATTGCGTACCTGGATGACCGCGTGTTGTCGCCCAATGGCCAATGCCACGTCCCCCGCGAATGTAGAAGCTTCCCTCCCTCATCTAGCTGGTTCGCGCATTTTCCCCTGTTTTTTGCCGCCTACCGACCTATAGAACCGCCTCGCACCGGCTAATTCCTCTCCAAACACCCAGGGAGGCGGTTGAACTGAACAAGTCTAACTTGTTTCTAGTGGGTACGTTAACGTGGCATCAAAAGGGTGTGATAGCTGACTCTGACAAAATAATTGACTACCACATTGGCATACATGAGCGTGGGGCCCACTTGTCAGCATGCTAGACGGAGGAAGGAACGCAAGACAAAATGGAGCGCGGAAGGGTGCGAATCGATTGGCTCATGTGTGATGACCACTGGAGCAATCCACTCAGATTGTACGTAAAAACGTTCATGCAAACACGGCCGGTTATACTATGAGTAGGTGACCGTGCGCTTGGCTCTTCGCCTCTTCCGGAAGTCAAAAAATGATGATGGTACTACAGTATATATACTTCTGGCAATCGGACACCGAATGAACTGCTACATGTCCACCGCCTGTATTAAGCGCACTATCGTAAAGCAAAAGCTTCTCCTCGTCCTGCGAGCCACCGCGCGCGTGTGAGTGAGGGAGAGGTCGTACTAGTAGTAAGCAAAGCTTCTCCTCATTTGCGAGTTGACGGGACACATCAAAAGTAGTGTATTAGTCTCCAAAAGGGCTGACCATGTCCATGGCTACCATCCCATGTTCCGTCATTCAGTGTGTGCACGATTCATGTTCCATTGAGAAAATAATGTTGCGTACGTGCCATCGAATAGAATAACTTAATTTATAAAAAATGCGCCAACGCGTCATGATCAAACTTTGATTCGTCCATGCGTGATTCCCATGAACAACTACTAGACTCGCCAAATTATCACGTGAGCTGCCTCTTCGTACAGAAATGAGCTCACCGTGTACCGCATGAGTATTAGGGAAAGAGGCAAAGAGTACATGTGTCTGTGCCTGCACCTCTTCTCTTCGTGCTCATATTCCTTTTTTTTCGGGTGATCCATTCACGTACTCCACCTACGTCCGTGATCATTGGTGAGTCTCTCCTACTATACTTAACTCCATTGTCTTGCATGACACATGGACCTAGATGCTGGATGTCCCACGTGTCGGCAAAACTTAGAAGTATGCTTTCCGACGATCGAGAAGGAGCAAGAAACCTCGCGGTGGAGCGTCTGGACTCTTAATATTTTTATTCAGCGATATAAAATCTACCCAATCTTCTCCATAGTAGATCGGAAGAGTCCGAAACACGGCAGCCCAGTGTAGTTACATCATACATGGCCCACCCATGCTATCACCATATTTCTTGGCCTCCGTGCGACACCTAGCTCTAGTAATCCACCAGCCCGTATCGCTTCTCACTCCTCGTCTCTCTCAAAGTGTGGCGGGCTGGTGATTTTGCCGTGTATTCAGGTCGGTTAACTCATCACTCGCTCCCACATGTTAGCAACATGCCAAGAGCATTCTAAATTTTGTACTGTACTCTATTGTTATGCCAATAAGAGGAAGCACTTTGACCGACGGACCAAATGAGACAGGCGTGCCGTGCTGTGAGTGGGTCCAGTTTCTTGTTTTGAACTTGTTTGGTGTAGTAGTAACACTTAGTTTTGCACCTTCATAGAATGATGAAAATCCCCGCTAAAAAGGCGCTTTGCTTTCTACTAATCCCGTCAACCGTTCTTGTTTTGTGCATTAAATTGTTAAGTGCCATAACTAAGATATAATTAACCAATGCATGTAAAACATTCTTGTTTAGTACTGTAGTACTCCACACGCATGCATGCGTTGCGATTAGTACTACTCCCTTCATCCATACGTATATATAGGGCCTAATGTATTCTTCGAGGTTGCCTTTGACTATTGATAAGATTTTATATAATTTGAAAATTATATCATTCGAAGATCCTTTCACGTACGAAATTGACGGTATGCTTTGAGCAACTTGCATGTCTTATACTGTTAGTCGCGAAAAACTCATTAGGCCCTATATATTTGGGCAGACGGAGTACATGATACAGCAAACGCTCACCATCTAGTAGTTCACTGGTTGGTTTCGATTTTTGAATTGAGTAGTGCTAGTACACTTGATGCTGTGCTGCTACCGTCCAATATTCACGTGTGGTGGTTTCTAGAATAAAAAAAGGTGGTAGTACTTACTGTGGGAAAGGTGAAGTGATGGTTGCTTCGTCCGAGCAACTTATTACTCTGGGAATATTGGAGTACCAGCGGATTCAACGAAGAGTGAAATGATGGTTGTTTCGTCCAAGCAACTTACTGTGGCAAAGGTGGCGCTCTGTGATTTGACTGCTCACTAGTCATTATTACTGCGGCGCAACGACCGAGGTGAATCTCCCCTGCAGTTGTGCACTCTCAATATTGGTGCATGGTAGGTGGAGCCAGATGAAGTATGTCCCACATGTCGGCGAAACTAAGTTGAATGGTTTCTGGCATTGCTATCAATCTTTCAGGATTTGTTTGTATGTCCCATAATTTTCCAGCATAATGAAATTGTACTATAATGCTATGAAGGTTTCAAATTTGGTTCCCACGAAAAAAAAGAATTCAACTTAGGATTCATGTGTCTTCTTGCCTCAAGATTGTCTCATTACGACATTCCATCAAATACAAATGGAACTACCATGGATGCTAATGCATCTCAATGATTCGCAGATCAGCGCCAATATTCACATCACAACTGAAGACGAAGTTGTGAGAAGGTGTACAAATAAAGAAAAATATATAATTGCTCGATGCTGTTCGTAGGCATGGCTCCATTTCCTGGCCATGGTGTTCACTGGTTCGCAGCTAGTTTCACGTAGCTCTGTAGCCAAGAAAGAGGTGTATGGAGGAACATCACAATCCGATCATTTTGTGCAGTTCCACTAAAATCGAGCTGATCATCCCTGTTTGCAAAGATATTCAGTCAGTGTGATTACAATAATAGTGGAACTATATGATGAAACATAACACACACAAATAGAAGCCGATCACCTCTGCGATCTCTTTTAAGACTAACTACTTGTTGGAGAAGATTAGGCTCGGAGTTGGATGAGGAGGATAGCAAAACCAATCTCCCTTTTTGCAGTCCCACAGAAATGTAAAAATGTTGCCCGTGTGACATTTTGGTAGAACTGCACAAAACACTCTTAAGAAAAAAGTGATTTGTACAGTTCACCAAAAGGTCGCAATAGCAACGAGGTGAATGGTTAGCCCTGTTTGCAAAAAGAGGTAGAAAGGAAACAATTACTGCCCAATAACAGGAGTTGAAGACACATACGCCGACAAAAAATAAGCATATTCCATGTCATAAGGGAAAGATAGCAGCATGGTGGTTTATCAAAAACGGTTTGAGGGTGAGATTGCAAGTTGGAAAGTACGCCGGCCGAGATACGTTTTAAGCAAAGAGCTAAAGAAGATCCACATGCAGGATTTTCCACATGCAGCAACATGGGAAGATGGGCAGTGGAGCAAGGCCGGAGGAAGCTGTACCTGAGGGTCGTCGGGATGTAACTAGGAGGGCACCGGCGGCCGGGATCTGCCCATACTGCGGCAGCGAGCAAGTGGCGAAGGCCCTATCACGCCGGAGCTTGGTCAGAGAGAACGGCGGGTACCGCAGATCGGGACGTGCTGCCTTGACGCCGTCGAACGGAGAAATGATGCACATCCTCCCTTTCCGCCGGCGGACAGGATGCGGCCGGATCAGTGACCAACGGTGATTGAGAGAGGCCACTACTGCCTTGTGTGCGATAGTGTGACGAGAGACAAACCCCGGCAGGCAGGCTCCATTGTATATAGTGGAGCGGATTTCTTTTTTCGCGATGAGGAATATAACTTTATTTAATACTAACATGTCAAGTCGAACTTTGTTCCATGTACGCGTGGTACATGACCCTCCTTCGAGTAAACAACTGCTACACGCGTCAAATTATCACGTGGGCTACCTTTTCGTACAGAAATGAACTCCACCGTGTACCCGCGCGGGTGTGGCCGGGAATGAGACGTGAGTACGTGTGTCGTGCGTGCACCTCTTCTTTACGTGCAGGTACGTACGTGGGCGGGTGTGAGAGAGATTGTTTGTGCGAAACAGAGGCAATGTGTCGATGATATCTCAAACAAAAAAATGTAACATATGCAATGTGTGTGAAACAGAGTCATGGATATATCATATATAGAGGGAGCGATCCACGAGAAGAGAGTGGAGGGATCATCGGCATGAGATATCGATAGAATCGAAAACAGGGATGAAGTGTGTGGGTGCACGATCGATAAAGAGTGCCATCGAATTTGTGTTTGCCCACGTCAAAGATACAGGGCGGCTGGCCTACTGGAATGTGAGAGGGCAGAGGTGCAGTTTGTCTCTGTGGCATGGATACCTAACTACAACGTTCGACTATCGGTGTGTGTGGGGGGGGGGAGGGGGCAGAGACCTATCGACTGGTATATGTGTGGAGAAGGAGAGAGACCTAGCTATGTATTGAGGGAGATCGATCGGCATCCATGCATATGTGTAGCAGAGGAATAAGGTTGGGAGAGTGACAAAGGTAGAGTGTCGAAGGGTTGGTGGTGGAGTTGCTTCTCACAAATGTTGGGAGAGGCCTCCATGTGGTGCCCGAACGCCTCCCTCATCACGTTGGTCAGGTCAGAGGCCCTCCAGATGAGAGCCCCCGAGCCCATCCTGAGGGGGGTGGCGTGCGCGCCTTCCTATGCGAGAGGGAAAGGCGCCCCAGTAGTGGGCGCGGGGCTTGAGGCACAATCGGCAGGCGCCCCAGCCTCCTGACGCCCCTTGGGGAGGAGCTGCTTCTTCTTCTTGGGGATTGCATCAGGAGGCAAGATGGCGCCCTCGTCGTCAGAGTTCTCGACCACCGCAGCCTAGTAGGCGCGCTCAAGGGAGCACACCGCATCCTTTTCGTCGCAGGCGACCGTGATGATGCCGCCTCTTCCTGGCATCTTGAGGACATTGTAGCCGTGGTGAGTTGCTGCCATGAACTTGGCGAGGGCCGGATACCCAAGGATGGCATTGTACGGGAGGCTGATGTGGGCGACGTCGAAGTCGATGAGCTCGTTGTGGTAGTTGTCGCGCTTGCCGAAGGTGACTGGGAGGCTCACCTGCCCCAGGGGAATGGTGGAGCCATTGGTCACTCCTGAGAAAGGCTTGGTGGGTAGGTCATAGGGCACTTGGAGTGTCTTAAATGTCTCGACGGAGAGAACGTTGAGCCCCGCGCCACCATCGATGAGGGTTTTGGTGACGAGGACGTTGCTGATGGTTGGAGTGTAGAGCATCGGGAGTGCGCCAGCGGCGGCTGGGCACTTGAGTTGGTCCATGGAGTCAAAGGTGATGGCGTGCTTGGACCACCTGAGAGGACGCGATGCCTCAAGCTTGGGGAGGGCCGCGTTCACCTCATGAGAGAACTACTTGAAGATGCGATGGGAGGCGGGAGCCTGAGCGCCACCCAGGATGCAGGCGATCGCGCGAGGCTCCTGGAAGCCCCCATCCCCATCGTCCTGCCGATTGTCGTCGTTTCTCCTTGGCGGCGGTGGCAGCGGAGGGAGGCCGGCGTTGCCCTGAGGACGGTCCTCACGAGGCTGGTCCCGCCAGGGGAAGTCATGAGGCTGACCTTGCCAGCGGTCCTCGCGGGGTTGGTCGCGTGTGGCGCCCCCGACTCAATCGTACACTAATCATACACGCAAACGTGTACGATCAAGCACAGGGACTCACGGGAAGATATCACAACACAACTCTAACACAATTTAAACGGAGGTCCACAATATTACAAACCAGGGATCCGAAGATCCGAATACATAAGTCAGTCATACAAATATTATCTGAGTACAGACATAGTTAGACAAGTTTTGCCTTAAGAAGGCTAGCACAAACAGCGACACTAGATCGAAAGGCGTTGGCCTCCTGCCTGGGAGCCTCCGATCCTACTCCTGGTCATCTGGCTCGATCCAGTAGTAAGTACCCTCTGGACCCTCCTGGTAGTAAGCTCAGGTGGTGGCATCGGACTCCTGGACTCCATCGTCTGTTTGTATCATCAATGTGGGATATATGGGGAAAAGAGAAAGTAAAGCAACCGTGAGTACTCATCCGAAGTACTCAGCAAGCAAGGATCTATACTACATATGCAACATTATCAATGGAGAAAAGGCTGTATATGTGGACTGGGCTGCAGAAATGCCAGAATAGGGAGAAGACCTAGTCCTATCGAAGACTAGCATCTTCAAACATCTTCACATGGCCATCATCTTGCAGCAGTAGAAGAGAGTAGAATAGCATTTTATTTAACAAACATGTTGTAGTACAGCTTAAAGATCCTTCCTCGACTCCCAAGCGAGAAAGCGATCCCGAAGCTTCAATTAAGTAACAAGTATCCAGTTTAAGTAGTAGATCGGGATACACAAACTGAGCGTCCTTTACCGTAGGACCGGCTATCGATAGAAAATTCATCCCTATAGGGGTGCACTACTGTTACCCAACACGCTCGATCAACTCTGGCCGGACACACTTGCTGGGTAATGCCCGTCCTTGGAAGATCAACACAAAGCAGCGCTCTACCTAGGCTCGGCAGAGAGGTCAGCACGCCGGACTAACCTATGCACCCAGAGGTCTCGGGCCATCGCCCTGGGCACCCTGCGCGTTGCGAGACTGGCCGGGGTGCAAGCGCGACACTGAACTCGTTAGTGAAGTATCCAACCCAATCCCGACAATCAGCCCGCACGGTGAATCATGACGTTAGATGAGCTTTCGGAGAAACGTACTTCGCAGAGGGCCCCATAACCATTATCCCGCATGGTGGTAGTGCGTATAGGGCACGTCGACCCACTCAGATCACACACCCAAATCCAATAGGCTCAATTAGTATCAAGCGGAGACAATCAGAGTCTCTGATGCTCCGCCACAATGTCACACTCGAGTGCCCTTCCGGCAGACCCAAAATCATAGATCCCCAGCGGGTACCCACCAGGGTGGACCCGCCTGTAACAAAGGTCAAGTAGCTGTGTGGTCAAATCATCAGGGTGAACGTATGAGGTATCACCCTCGAGGTTCACACTGAGGGTTGCACGACAGAGTCGTATCGGAAGTGGAGAAGGAGGAATCACCCTCGATGACCACGACCGAACAGCTACACTGCAGAGTATTCATCGGGAGTGTGTTACGAGGTATCACCCTCGGCACTCGATAGTTACTACGCAGAGTCGTACAACTAAGGGGTGTGAAGTGATGTGTCGGTCTCTGGTCGATGATCACGTTGATCGAGTCGTCGATGATCAAGCAGGGGCAACAAGGGTAAGGTGGTGGGGTCACTGATGGTTCACTACCAACCTATACTAAACAGTTTATCATAGGCAGGTAAGGTAGCAATGAACAGGTTACAACAGCAGGCTATGCATCAGAATAGGAGCATACATTAACAGTAGCGAAATCTAATGCAAGTAGGAGAATAGAATGGGCGATATCTGGAATGCCACAGCCAGCACGAGAAAAGGCTAACTGATTCTGATTCTGGCGGCAGTCTTTAGCCTGGTGTCCTGGTTTGCGGCACTTGAAGCATAGACCATCTTCAGGACGAAGAGGAGCATTGTTTTGAATAGCTTGAGTTTTTGGCTGCCTCGGCGGTGGAGGAGGCAGACGTGGTGCAGCATAGTTGTTCTTTGGCGCAGAGGTATTGGAACGGAATGCATTGTTGGGGATCCAAACTCGACGCTTCGATGTTGAGCCCGAAGATGAGCTAGCATCACGATAGCGCTTCTGTGATTCCTTGTATTCCATCTGAGCGGTCTCAACAAGAATAGCCTTGTTCGTCAGAGTTGAAAAGTCATTGATGTCTTGAGCAGCTAGTGCAAGCTTGAGGTCAGGGTGTAGTCCATTACGGAACTTCTCTTGTCTGCGAGCATCTGTGGCGATGTCTACTTCGGCATAGCGGGAGAGGTCTAGAAATTCCCGCTGATAAGCTTCAACGGTCTTATTGCCCTGGGTGAGGTTACGGAACTGGGTCTTCATGCGTTCCATAATTGCTTGAGGGATGTAACGTGTACGGAAAGCAGCCTGGAACTCATACCAGGTAATGACTGTTCCAACAGGCAGAGTACGCTTGTGTGTGTCCCACCATTGAGCAGCGGGGCCCTTTAAGAAAAGGCCGCGAAGTTGACGTAGTTGGCAGGGGCGACATTAGCTGACTCCATCTCGTGAGTGATGTCGCGGAGCCAGTCATCGGCATCCAAGGGCTTGTCAGAGTTGCGGAACTGCGTTGGGTTGAGTCGCGTAAACTCTGTCAAAGTTATTGAAGCTGGGTTCTGGTTCTGGTTGTTCTGATGCGGAAACTGAGCCATGATTCCAACCATGAACTGACGGTTGAGCTCAAACTGTTGCATCATAGCTGCCATATAGTCTGGCGTTGGTGGGCGTTCAGGGGCACGACCACGACCACGACCACCTGGTCTAACCATCCTGCTAAGTATCAACAGGGGGTAGTTTAGTAAAAGCAATTGCGAGCGTTTAGTGTCAAACATGATGTAACTCGACAACAATTTAAGTAGTGTAACAGATACATAACAGTCGTCAATTAAGACATACAGATCCATACACAGAGTCGGGTTCATGCGGATAGCATAACGGTGCAACTTGAAAAACTAGAGACACTAGGCGGCGCGCAGGCGCGCGGTAAGGAAGTACACAACGTGACATAGCAAAGGCTACATCACCGTCGGAGAAAACCACTGAAACAGGGTAACTGCAAGTGCGGACGACGAATGTTCATCGCGGCAGGATCCTGTGCTCCATGTGCACTCTGATGCAGAAACCGGTCTCGAACTGTAAGAAGAGGTCCACGTGCAGGCGTGTGACCTCCCACAGCAGGCCAATCAATACCTGGCGGCATCTCGGTCCTGCGTGGGTAAAGAATATACTCCGGATGTATCCCTGCACGAACAGCTGGTAGCAACTGTGTCATAGCCTCATAGTAGCGTGCTCGAGTGGCGAACAGCTCGACGGCAAGAGCCCGAACAGTGCGATCCAGAGCCTGAGTGCACTGAATCAGAACCTGCGGGTCATAGCGTCGAGACTCGTACGGGGCACAGATAGCTGTGTAGTATCCAGTAGCATCTCCAACAGGTGCATACGGAATGTACCGAAACACAGTATCATCCAAGTTATCGCTAAACTGTCCTCGGAGACGTACGGCAGCAGAGTAGGCGGCATCATGGACTGCCATCTCAATCGTCACGCCTAACCCGTGAAAAAGGTGTAGCTCGGTGTCTGAGTTGTTCTGCTGATCATAAATCCGAACTTCAGCGTAGTACAGTTCCTGATTGAACTCGCGGTAAACCTCATAAACCAAGTACTCAGGATACCAACGGTAGCCAAGTCTGTTCATGAGAGCGATCAGGACAGTTGGAAACCCAGGGGCATTACGAGCCCAAGTGCGAAGCACAAGCTGTGTCGTAGGACGCGGTGGAAACAAACGATCCATCTGAAACAGAGGAAATTCAGATTTGTCAAATGACAATGAGAAGTTTAACACAACTCGGAGAGAAAGGTTAAACAAAACAATGGAAAGGAAAATGATTATCAGACTAATCAGATCAATGACAGGGAAATCGCACAGATATCCAGCTCTCCGGGTAGACGGGATTTACGAGATCCTAAGTGTCGGCGTTAGTATAATTTATTTAACCCGAGTAGAAGAGAGATCAGAGTCCCAGAGTAAAGACATGGAATAAAA
The DNA here is from genome assembly GCA_011799875.1 of Thinopyrum elongatum. NCBI lineage: Eukaryota > Viridiplantae > Streptophyta > Magnoliopsida > Poales > Poaceae > Thinopyrum > Thinopyrum elongatum. The sequence goes on from CM022297.1 coordinate 337,092,568, forward strand.
GATCCTAATACCACCCAGTTGGCGACGTGGGCCCGTAAGCCACACAGCCAAGTTAGTAAATTAGTTTTTCGGTTTCTAGACTCAACTTCGGCCAAGGAATTTGGAAGGGGGCTTCCTACAGGCAGTCGGCTCTGATACCAACTTGTGGCGCCCCCGACTCAATCGTACACTAATCATACACGCAAACGTGTACGATCAAGCACAGGGACTCACGGGAAGATATCACAACACAACTCTAACACAATTTAAACGGAGGTCCACAATATTAAAAACCAGGGATCCGAAGATCCGAATACATAAGTCAGTCATACAAATATTATCTGAGTACAGACATAGTTAGACAAGTTTTGCCTTAAGAAGGCTAGCACAAACAGCGACACTAGATCGAAAGGCGTTGGCCTCCTGCCTGGGAGCCTCCGATCCTACTCCTGGTCATCTGGCTCGATCCAGTAGTAAGTACCCTCTGGACCCTCCTGGTAGTAAGCTCCGGTGGTGGCATCGGACTCCTGGACTCCATCGTCTGTTTGTATCATCAATGTGGGATATATGGGGAAAAGAGAAAGTAAAGCAACCGTGAGTACTCATCCAAAGTACTCAGCAAGCAAGGATCTATACTACATATGCAACATTATCAATGGAGAAAAGGCTGCATATGTGGACTGGGCTGCAGAAATGCCAGAATAGGGAGAAGACCTAGTCCTATCGAAGACTAGCATCTTCAAACATCTTCACATGGCCATCATCTTGCAGCAGTAGAAGAGAGTAGAATAGCATTTTATTTAACAAACATGTTGTAGTACAGCTTAAAGATCCTTCCTCGACTCCCAAGCGAGAAAGCGATCCCGAAGCTTCAATTAAGTAACAAGTATCCAGTTTAAGTAGTAGATCGGGATACACAAACTGAGCGTCCTTTACCGTAGGACCGGCTATCGATAGAAAATTCATCCCTGCAGGGGTGCACTACTGTTACCCAACACGCTCGATCAACTCTGGCCGGACACACTTGCTGGGTAATGCCCGTCCTCGGAAGATCAACACAAAGCAACGCTCTACCTAGGCTCGGCAGAGAGGTCAGCACGCCGGACTAACCTATGCACCCAGAGGTCTCGGGCCATCGCCCTGGGCATCCTGCGCGTTGCGAGACTGGCCGGGGTGCAGGCGCGACACTAAACTCGTCAGTGAAGTATCCAGCCCAATCCCGACAATCAGCCCGCACGGTGAATCGTGACGTCAGATGAGCTTTCGGAGAAACGTACTTCGCAGAGGGCCCCATAACCATTATCCCGCGTGGTGGTAGTGCGTATAGGGCACGTCGACCCACTCAGATCACACACCCAAATCCAATAGGCTCAATTAGTATCAAGCGGAGACAATTAGAGTCTCTGATGCTCCGCCACAATGTCACACTCGAGTGCCCTTCCGGCACACCCAAAATCATAGATCCCCAGCGGGTACCCACCAGGGTGGACCCGCCTGTAACAAAGGTCAAGTAGCCGTGTGGTCAAATCATCAGGGTGAACGTATGAGGTATCACCCTCGAGGTTCACACTGAGGGTTGCATGACAGAGTCGTATCGGAAGTGGAGAAGGAGGAATCACCCTCGATGACCACGACCGAACAGCTACACTGCAGAGTATTCATCGGGAGTGCGTTACGAGGTATCACCCTCGGCACTCGATAGTTACTACGCAGAGTCGTACAACTAAGGGGGTGTGAAGTGAGGTGTCGGTCTCTGGTCGACGATCACGTTGATCGAGTCGTCGATGATCAAGCAGGGGCAACAAGGGTAAGGTGGTGGGGTCACTGATGGTTCACTACCAACCTATACTAAACAGTTTATCATAGGCAGGTAAGGTAGCAATGAACAGGTTACAACAGTAGGCTATGCATCAGAATAGGAGCATACATTAACAGTAGCGAAATCTAATGCAAGCAGGAGAATAGAATGGGCGATATCTGGAATGCTCAAGGCGGGGGGGCTTGCCTGGTTGCTCTGGCAAGAGGGGAAGGTCGTCAACGGGCTGCTCGTCGGTAGAGTAGTCGTATCCTGGTGCAGCGCCGTCGGTCTCAGCGTCTATCGAGAGAGAGAAGGAGGGGGAGAGAAACAATAAATTCACGGCAATAATGCAAACAATATGTATGACATGCCTAAATGATATGCCGGGGTGTTCTACTGCCTAACTAAACGATTTAGTTAATTTAGGAATTTATTTGGATTTATTTAATTAAAGTTGGGCACTATTCATTTACTGAAATCGGTCTAAAAGTTCAATGTTCTTATAGCTGCGGGCATCTGACGGGAATACGGAGGACGTATTCGGGTTCGTATCGTCGTTCTGAGCAAGTTTCATGTATAAATATTTTCATCGGAGTTACGGTTTATTTAATATGATTTTCTAAAGTTTTTATTAATTTCTGAAATTTAATTAATTATTTAATTCAACATTATCCGAAACAGTGCTGATGATGACATCAGCATGACCTCATGCTGATGTCAGTGGTTAATTAAGTTAAGTACTAATTACTGTTTAATTAACACTAATTAGTTAATTAGATTAACCTAATCAGGATTAATTAACTAATTAATTAATTAGTTATTTTTATTATTTTTATTTTTTATTTTTATTTCTTTCTTTCTTTTTTTTAAACGTTTTTAGGGCGTGGGCCCGTTCTGTCATTGGGCCAGGGGGGAAGCAGGGCCCACTGGCCAGTGGCACTGGGGCACTAGGCCCCACTGGTCAGTGGCACGAGGGCCACAGGCGAGCACGGGTGGCGGGCGCGGCGCGGCGCGCGGGCGCGGGCGTGCGTGCGCGCGGGCGGCGGCAGGGGCGCGGCGAGGCGCGGCCAGGGGAGGCAGGGCAGCGGCGAGAGCGGGGCGAGGCCAGAGGGGGTGTGGGGCACGCGCTCGAGGCGCGCGAGGCGCGCGGGCGCGGGGCGGCGCGCGAGCAGCAGCAGCGGCGAGCGCAACCGCAGCGGCGAGTGGGCATGCGGCGAGCAGGCACGGGCGAGGCCGCGCGCGGGCGCGGTGCGGGGTCGGTCGAGCGCGCGATGGGCGCGCCGGAGCGCGGTCAGAGGGAAGAGGAGGCCGGGGGGTTCCTCACCCCCGATGCAGAGAAGAGGGCGGCGAGGCTCGGTGGAGCCGGCGATGGGGAGGCGGGGCAGTGCCGCCGGCGAGGTGGCGGTGGTGTAGTGGGGCGACGACGAGCGGCGGGGCGCGGTCGGCGCGAGCAGCGCCCGATCCAGTTCTGGATCGGGGACGGGGGGGGGGGGGAACGAGGGGAGTGAGCGAGGGGGTGAGTGGGGTTAGGGTTTCGGTGGCCTCCAGGGGGAGGCCAAGTAGGCGCGGGGTGGGCCGGGAGCTGGGCCGGCCGGCTGGGCTGGGGCCCAGTTGGCCGGGGGGGAAGGGGGGGTCCTTTTTTCTTTTCTTTCTTTTTCTTTTTCTTTTTATCTTTTTCTTATTCTCCTTTCTCAGTTTAGTAAATAGTCAGGCCTCCTAATGGTTTTTGTAAAACACAACAATTGCTCCAACAAATACTAGGTATTATCCACCACTACCAAAAATTAGTTTGGAGACAATTGGAGCTCCCACAAATTTTTATAATAATGAAAATGCATTAATCCTCGCTGTTTTAATTATGTTAGAGCCACCTAATTATTTTATTATTTATTGGTTACAATTTTAGAATGGCCTCTGCAATATTTGTTATTTATCGAACATTTTAGTTTTTATGTTGGACAACTTTTATATTTCACTTTCATTTAAATTTGAATTTGGCTTGGGAGTTGAAATGCAATATGATGCTAATGATGATTATGCAGTGTTAATCTCGCTGACATGTCATTATCAAAAGTGATTACTGTTGCTAATCACCGGGGGTGTTACAATTCTCCTCATCTATTAAGAATTCTCGTCCCGAGAATTAAGAGGAAGACTGAAAGAAAGAGGGGTATTCTTCACGAAGACGATCCTCGCTTTCCCAAGTGGCCTCATCTTCAGAATGATTTGACCACTGAACCTTGAGGAATTTGATTGACTTTTGACGAGTCCGACATTCAGCTTCATCAAGAATACGGATGGGATGTTCTGGATAAGACAGATCTTCCCGTAATTCAAGCACTTCGTGATCCACAGCTCGAATAGGATCCTTGAAGCAGCGACGGAGTTGGGATACATGAAAGACATCATGTACTTGGGAAAGATTAGGTGGCAACTGCATTTGATATGCCACTTCTCCTCGACGGGCAAGAATACAGAACGGGCCAATGTAGCGAGGAGCTAACTTGCCTTTGATTCCGAACCTATGAGTGCCTTTCAACGGAGTGACGCGGAGGTAAGCTTGCTCGCCAGGTTGATAGACTATTTCCTGGTGCTTTCGGTCATAGTTGCTCTTCTGACGAGACTGAGCAGTTTTCAAATGTTCACGGACAATGTGGACTTGATCTTCTGCTTGCTGAATAATGTCCGGTCCGACGAGTGAGCGTTCCCCAGTTTCTGACCAATTCAGAGGGGTTCGACACTTACGACCGTATAGAACTTCAAACGGTGCCATCTTCAGACTAGCTTGATAGCTATTGTTGTAAGAGAATTGATGTTGAGCTTTAACGCGGCGGCAAACGTCACACTCAGAAACATAACGAGCAATATCTCGCTTCATATTGGGCCACCAGTATCTCTGGCAAATGTCACGGTACATCTTTGTGCTACCAGGATGAATTGACAGAGGAGTGTCATGAGCTTCCATCATAACATGTTCTCTCTCATCTTTGAACTTAGGTACGAAGAGACGGTGTTGGAAAAATAGGATCCCATCATTATCAAGATGGAACTCCGATGGTTTTCCTTTTTCAAGGTACCGCTTGATCCTTTCAACTTCAGAGTCATACCGTTGCATAGTTTTGATGTTGTGTTCTAAATCTGGTTCGACAACGAGGGTATTGAGATAACCCTGTGGAACAATGTGGAGGTTCAATTTACGAAACTCTTCATAAAGAAGAGGTTGTGATTCCTGAACCATATGGTTGCTGCAATAAGCCTTGCGGCTCAAAGCATCGGCCATTACATTTGCCTTGCCAGGGGTGTATGAGATATTCATATCATAATCGGCAATTGTCTCGAGCCATCTTTGTTGACGAAGGTTCAGATCCGGTTGAGTATATAAATACTTCAAACTTTGATGATCCGTATATATCTCGCAACGGTTACCGAGAAGGTAATGGCGCCATAGCTTCAGGGCATAAATAACCGCAGAAAGTTCGAGATCGTGCACTGGGTAATTTTCTTCGTGAGGACGCAATTGTCGGGAGGCATAAGCAATCACCTTGCGTTCTTGTATTAGGACACAGCCTAATCCTTGACGGGAGGCATCGTAGTATATCACAAAATCCTTTTGGGAATCCGGGGGTGCTAATACTGGGGCAGATGTCAATTTATCTTTTAGTGTCTGAAAGCTTTCTTGACATTTTTCTGTCCACTCCAATTTAACACCTTTGTGAAGCAGATATGTCAATGGTTTTGCAATCTTGGAAAAGTTCTCAACGAATCGACGGCAATAACTAGCAAGTCCGAGAAAACTTCTGACTTGCTTAACATTCTTCGGGGGAGTCCAGTCAAGAATAGCCTGAACTCGTTCGGGGTTAACAGCAATTCCATCCTTGGAAATCACATGTCCAAGGTAAGTTACTTCAGAAAGCCAAAATTCACATTTGGAATACTTGGCATACAACTGGTGTTCTCGGAGCCTTTCTAGTACCAAACGGAGGTGTTCAGCATGTTCTTCTTTATTCTTAGAATAAATCAGGATATCATCCAAATAAACCACGATGAATTTGTCGAGGTAATCCATGAATATATAATTCATCAGACGGGAGAAAGTTGCTGGAGCATTCGTTAGGCCAAATGACATGACGGTGTATTCATAGGAGCCATAACGAGTGACGAATGCAGTCTTGGGAATATCCTCTTCACGGACACGGATCTGGTGATAACCCAACCTCAGGTCGAGTTTAGAGAACACCGACGATCCAGTGAGTTGATCATAAAGATCATTGATCCGGGGCAGTGGGTATTTATTCTGGATTGTGGCTTGGTTAATGGGCCGATAATCCTGAACCAAACGGTTAGTTCCATCCTTCTTCTTAACGAAGATTGAAGGTGCTCCCCAAGCAGAGGAACTGGGGCGGATGAAACCACTTTTAAGCGACTTGTCGATTTCTTCCTTAAGCTCGAGTAGATGATGCGGAGGCATCTTATAAGGTCGCTTGGCAATAGGGACAGTGCCAGGCTTCAAGTCGATGACGAACTCGATAGCTCTAGCCGGGGGTATTCCTGGAAGTTCTTCTGGAAAGACGTCTGGAAAATCTCGAACGACAGGAACGTTCTCGATCCCTTCCAGATGTGAGGCGTTCAAAGCATTCAGAGCATATATCTGAGCTTCAGCGTCCCGAGTAATGCGGGCGGTATAGTTCACTATCTCATCGTTGGCGTGAAGAAGTTGGACGACTTTAGTGGCACAATTGATCGAAGCAATGTGAGCTTTCAACCAATCCATTCCAAGTATAAGGTCTATGGTGGAAGACTTCAGGACGATGGGCGAGGCAAGGAATTCCAATCCTTTAATTTCGACGGTAACGTCAGGTGCTATTACGTCAGCATGACAGTGACCTCCGGGAGTTTTAATGACTAACGGAGTATGCATTTTCTCATATCGAATGCCATGCATCAATGCAAATTTTCCAGAGATGAATGAATGTGATGCTCCTGAATCAAATAAAACAGAAGCAGGTACTGAGTTAACAAGAAGGGTACCCATCACAGTAGCAGGTTGATCCTGGACTTCTTCAATGTCAATGTTGTAGGCGTGTCCACGACCATGTGCAGCAGACCCATTATTATAGTTGCGGGTTTGGTTGTTGCCACGACCATTGCCACGGCCAGCACGAGGAAAGGCTAACTGATTCTGATTCTGGCGGCAGTCTTTAGCCTGGTGTCCTGGTTTGCGGCACTTGAATCATAGACCATCTTCAGGACGAAGAGGAGCATTGTTTTGAATAGCTTGAGTTTTTGGCTGCCTCGGCGGTGGAGGAGGCAGACGTGGTGCAGCATAGTTGTTCTTTGGCGCAGAGGTATTGGAACGGAATGCATTGTTGGGGATCCAAACTTGACGCTTCGATGCTGGGCCCGAAGATGAGCTAGCATCACGATAGCGCTTCTGTGATTCCTTGTATTCCATCTGAGCGGTCTCAACAAGAATAGCCTTGTTCGTCAGAGTTGAAAAGGCATTGATGTCTTGAGCAGCTAGTGCAAGCTTGAGGTCAGGGTGTAGTCCATTACGGAACTTCTCTTGTCTGCGAGCATCTGTGGCGATGTCTTCTTCAGCATAGCGGGAGAGGTCTAGAAATTCCCGCTGATAAGCTTCAACGGCCTTATTGCCCTGGGTGAGGTTACGGAACTGGGTCTTCATGCGTTCCATAATTGCTTGAGGGATGTAACGTGTACGGAAAGCAGCCTGGAACTCATACCAGGTAATGACTGTTCCAACAGGCAGAGTATGCTTGTGTGTGTCCCACCATTGAGCAGCGGGGCCCTTTAAGAAAAGGCCGCGAAGTTGACGTAGTTGGCAGGGGCGACATTAGCTGACTCCATCTTGTGAGTGATGTCGCGGAGCCAGTCATCGGCATCCAGGGGCTTGTCAGAGTTGCGAAACTGCGTTGGGTTGAGTCGCGTAAACTCTGTCAAAGTTATTGAAGCTGGGTTCTGGTTCTGGTTGTTTTGATGCGGAAACTGAGCCATGATTCCAACCATGAACTGACGGTTGAGCTCAAACTATTGCATCATAGCCGCCATATAGTCTGGCTGTGGTGGGCGTTCAGGGGCACGACCACGACCACGACCACCTGGTCTAACCATCCTGCTAAGTATCAACAGGGGGTAGTTTAGTAAAAGCAATTGCGAGCGTTTAGTGTCAAACATGATGTAACTCGACAACAATTTAAGTAGTGTAACAGATACATAACAGTCGTCAATTAAGACATACAGATCCATACACAGAGTCGGGTTCATGCGGACAGCATAACGGCGCAAATTGAAAAACTAGAGACACTAGGCGGCGCGCAGGCACGCGGTAAGGAAGTACACAACGTGACATAGCAAAGGCTACATCAGCGTCGGAGAAAACCACTGAAACGGGGTAACTGCAAGTGCGGACGACGAATGTTCATCGCGGCAGGATCCTGTGCTCCATGTGCACTCTGATGCAGAAACCGGTCTCGAACTGTAAGAAGAGGTCCACGTGCAGGCGTGTGACCTCCCACAGCAGGCCAATCAATACCTGGCGGCATCTCGGTCCTGCGTGGGTAAAGAATATACTCCGGATGTATCCCTGCACGAACAGCTGGTAGCAACTGTGTCATAGCCTCATAGTAGCGTGCTCGAGTGGCGAACAGCTCGACGGCAAGAGCCCGAACAGTGCGATCCAGAGCCTGAGTGCACTGAATCAGAACCTGCGGGTCATAGCGTCGAGACTCGTACGGGGCACAGATAGCTGTGTAGTATCCAGTAGCATCTCCAACAGGTGCATACGGAATGTACCGAAACACAGTATCATCCAAGTTATCGCTGAACTGTCCTCGGAGACGTACGACAGCAGAGTCGGCGGCATCATGGACTGCCATCTCAATCGTCACGCCTAACTCGTGAAAAAGGTGTACCTCGGTGTCTGAGTTGTTCTGCTGATCATAAATCCGAACTTCAGCGTAGTACTGTTCCTGATAGAACTCGCGATAAACCTCATAAACCAAGTACTCAGGATACCAACGGTAGCCAAGTCTGTTCATGAGAGCGATCAGGACAGCTGGAAACCCAGGGGCATTACGAGCCCAAGTGCGAAGCACAAGCTGTGTTGTAGGACGCGGTGGAAACAAACGATCCATCTGAAACAGAGGAAATTCAGATTTGTCAAATGACAATGAGAAGTTTAACACAACTCGGAGAGAAAGGCTAAACAAAACAATGGAAAGGAAAATGATTATCAGACTAATCAGATCAATGACAGGGAAATCGCACAGATATCCAGCTCTCCGGGTAGACGGGATTTACGAGATCCTAAGTGTCGGCGTTAGTATAATTTATTTAACCCGAGTAGAAGAGAGATCAGAGTCCCAGAGTAAAGACAAGGAATAAAAGATCCTAATACCACCCAGTTGGCGACGTTGGCCCGTAAGCCACACAGCCAAGTTAGTAAATTAGTTTTTCGGTTTCTAGACTCAACTTCGGCCAAGGAATTTGGAAGGGGGCTTCCTACAGGCAGTCGGCTCTGATACCAACTTGTGGCGCCCCCGACTCAATCGTACACTAATCATACACGCAAACGTGTACGATCAAGCACAGGGACTCACGGGAAGATATCACAACACAACTCTAACACAATTTAAACGGAGGTCCACAATATTACAAACCAGGGATCCGAAGATCCGAATACATAAGTCAGTCATACAAATATTATCTGAGTACAGACATAGTTAGACAAGTTTTGCCTTAAGAAGGCTAGCACAAATAGCGACACTAGATCGAAAGGCGTTGGCCTCCTGCCTGGGAGCCTCCGATCCTACTCCTGGTCATCTGGCTCGATCCAGTAGTAAGTACCCTCTGGACCCTCCTGGTAGTAAGCTCCGGTGGTGGCATCGGACTCCTGGACTCCATCGTCTGTTTGTATCATCAATGTGGGATATATGGGGAAAAGAGAAAGTAAAGCAACCGTGAGTACTCATCCGAAGTACTCAGCAAGCAAGGATCTATACTACATATGCAACATTATCAATGGAGAAAAGGCTGTATATGTGGTCTGGGCTGCAGAAATGCCAGAATAGGGAGAAGACCTAGTCCTATCGAAGACTAGCATCTTCAAACATCTTCACATGGCCATCATCTTGCAGCAGTAGAAGAGAGTAGAATAGCATTTTATTTAACAAACATGTTGTAGTACAGCTTAAAGATCCTTCCTCGACTCCCAAGCGAGAAAGCGATCCCGAAGCTTCAATTAAGTAACAAGTATCCAGTTTAAGTAGTAGATCGGGATACACAAACTGAGCGTCCTTTACCGTAGGACCGGCTATCGATAGAAAATTCATCCCTGCAGGGGTGCACTACTGTTACCCAACACGCTCGATCAACTCTGGCCGGACACACTTGCTGGGTAATGCCCGTCCTCGGAAGATCAACACAAAGCAGCGCTCTACCTAGGCTCGGCAGAGAGGTCAGCACGCCGGCCTAACCTATGCACCCAGAGGTCTCGGGCCATCGCCCTGGGCACCCTGCGCGTTGCGAGACTGGTCGGGGTGCAAGCGCGACACTGAACTCGTTAGTGAAGTATCCAGCCCAATCCCGACAATCAGCCCGCACGGTGAATCATGACGTTAGATGAGCTTTCGGAGAAACGTACTTCGCAGAGGGCCCCATAACCATTATCCCGCATGGTGGTAGTGCGTATAGGGCACGTCGACCCACTCAGATCACACACCCAAATCCAATAGGCTCAATTAGTATCAAGCGGAGACAATCAGAGTCTCTGATGCTCCGCCACAATGTCACACTCGAGTGCCCTTCCGGCAGACCCGAAATCATAGATCCCCAGCGGGTACCCACCAGGGTGGACCCGCCTGTAACAAAGGTCAAGTAGCTGTGTGGTCAAATCATCAGGGTGAACGTATGAGGTATCACCCTCGAGGTTCACACTGAGGGTTGCACGACAGAGTCGTATCGGAAGTGGAGAAGGAGGAATCACCCTCGATGACCACGACCGAATAGCTACACTGCAGAGTATTCATCGGGAGTGCGTTACGAGGTATCACCCTCGGCACTCGATAGTTACTACGCAGAGTCGTACAACTAAGGGGGTGTGAAGTGAGGTGTCGGTCTCTGGTCGACGATCACGTTGATCGAGTCGTCGATGATCAAGCAGGGGTA